>JBBPDC010150563.1:0-21276 GCA_037974485.1 Hemigrammopetersius urotaenia
GCGTTCTGCAAAAAGGCCCAAGATGCGGCCGAGATGCGAAAACCCAACCTGGTAAAGAAAGTCCCAGTCCGCCCCTGAGCGCGATACTGCGGTGAAAAGTTTTTAAAAAACGTGCGATAAAATAATTGTCGGCGTTAAGTAAATAATGCGTTAATGCGATAATAATGTGTTAACTTTCCCAGCCCTAGTTTTTACAAATGTAACCGTTTCCAACCTGATAATAAATTAGAGTAGTATGGTGGCACTTACTGACTGAAACAAATATAAATCTATAGAGTCAACAAAAAAAATAACCAAAAATGTTTACTAATCTCTCTAAACACAGGGGTCACTTTAATCAATGAAACACTGGTCAGGTGTTAAACGTGTGTGACTGAAGATCCAAGAACCATCTTTCAAAGTCACTTTCTTTCAAAGATCCACAATCAGTTAACTGGGTAGTTAATTGGTTAATTGGTTAATTGGTGTTTGTGATTGACAATAAAAGCTATGCAAATGTGTTCTAGTTATGAACACTGAAACTGATGAAGCACCCAATGAAGTGCAATGAATGTGGAGCAGAATGAAGCTCAGAGACGGACCTCAGATCAGTCGCCTGCCATTTTATCTGCAGTCCCAGTTCCCTGTGGGACTCACAGGAGTTCACACCCTGCTGCTCTTCACACACAGCCATCCGAAACCTGACCCAGTACTGCAGGAAAACAGGACATTTACATATCCCTGAGTGCATCTACTGCCCATTGTTTCGTCTTCAGTGCACTGATAATGGAAGTGACATTGGGTTTTGTAGGTCTGCCACAACAACTCCTGAAAGACTCTGTTTCATGTCATTGCGAACATTAGCTGGACCCACAGAAGCCACCACAAATCCTTAAACCGAATCTGCTGAATCCATAACATGCGTCTGATTTCCACAGACAACTACATTCCTATAGAAACTGAAATTATGAAGCAAAAAACTGAAGCAGTGTCTCTTTTGCTTCTATTGTAAGTGAGACAATATTTTTCTGGGGTTTCATTGAAGGCCAGTGTTCATAAGGCTACATGACACATGCTTAGGGCTTTCATTATAACTGACATAACCCAACATAAACATTTACAAAGCTAATATATGCCTACTATAAGTAGAACAGTTTTTCTGGTTTTATTGAAGAAAAATACAGCCTGAATTTAAAGCCTGAATTCAGAAGGTGACATGACACATAAGGCTTTCATGATAACTGACATAAATGCTATTGGATCAGTGCAGAGCCAATCACAGCCTGTAAATGTGGCAACGCTCAATGCCATTGGATCAGAGCTCAGCCAATCACTGACTAAATTTAATAAAGCTCAACACTATTGAATCAGAGAATAGCCAATCACTGTCTACAACTTGCCTAAAAATGCCCGACCTCTTTGGATCAAAGTCCTCTCAATCACCTCCCACCCCCATCAACAAAACCCCATTATGGCCAACCTGTTCCTCCCCTGAAAACAAAAACGGCACTGTCTCCATCTCTTCTTTATTTCTTTTCACACTATTTGAAACAAACATGATGTGCTTCACATCACATAACCATTTCAGAACAACAACCAAAACTTTTAAAATGGCAAAGTGGCAGAAACAGGATTCTGAAGGATGAATTCTGATGTGATGAGGGCTGAAGATGCTACAGAATATTACTCAGCATAACCAATAACACATTAACTGCTGGAATATATGAGTTCTCCTCCTGTAAAGTTGCCAGTCGTGGTGATGGGATGTTTCCTGATGTTTCATGATGACACTGTGCTCACATCAGCGCCTGAGCTGCCATTTCCTTTCAGTTTTTGGCTGCGTTTGGTGCTGCCTCAGGGCTGCGGCTGTGATAACCTGCGCCTGTCTTCTTTCATACAGAAACATTTTTCTCCGCTGCTCCTGGAGCCAATGGACTCGGAAATGAGCTGCGGGCCGCTGATCCGCCGCGTGTATCTATTTTTCAGTCTAATAGACCACTTTCTCTTCCTCCATCTCTCGCCATTTGATTGGAAACTCCTACTACAGTTCAATAACACAAACATCTAGTTCTCATTCTCTCTCTATTTTCATAGCTCCCTCTCTCTTTTCCCCTTCTCTCTCTGTTTTTCTTTCTCTATTTCTCTCTCTCTCTCTCTCTCTCTCTCTCTCTCTCTCTCTCTCTCTTTTTTTTTTTCTTTCTTATTGCTTTCTCTCTCCTATTTCTTTCTTTTTTCCTTCCTTCTCTTTTTCTTGCTTTCTCTCTCTCTCTCTCTCTGTATCTCTCTTTCTTTCTCTCTTTGCCTCCCTTTCTTTCTCTCTTTTCTCCCTCTCTCTCTCTGTCTCATTTCACTCTTTCTACACAGCTCTTTCCCTTTTTCTCTCTGTTTCTCTTTCTCTCCCTATCCCTCTGTCTATCGTTCTCTCTTAGCCAAGACAAGAACTCGAGACCACAGAGACAGGTGCACTTAAATGTGTTTGTCCATGTTCAAAAATGTGGTTATAACAGGAAATGGGACCCTTAATGTCCTGGCTGTCCCATTCTTGCCACTTTTTCCATGCTTTTCACGTTTTCTGGCTACTTTTTTCACCCTTTGTATTTGTGACCTACAGAAGGACCGGCTTGGTGAAAGAGGACGTTTCTGCCACTCTATCATTTTTGCATTTTCGCTGTGTGTGGTCCTCTGGTCCTGGATCTTTCAGTAAGATGAATAAGCAGAAGAGCAGGACAATAGACCAGCAATAGTCCATTTATTTGGGCTGCTGGTTTTGTGGGTTTTATTTAAATGTCTGAATTCACCACCTTTTGCTCTCATTAGGGGCCACTTGTCTTTTTTGTCTTTTATCTGCCTGGTCTCTGGAGCAGGAACAGAGGTGCGCAGAAGAATGTAAACCCTCTCCTCTGTTAAGGCTCTAAATACATCCAGCATCTCTCAGCTTAGGACCTAAAGAGTATTCAGCTCTGTCCTTCTCTTTCTGGATCCTTTTGAAGCTCCAGAGTGAGATTTGTGAGACCAGTAGTCGAGCAGCTGAAAGCTGAGTGCAGGTAAACACGAACTGGAAATATACGTGAATGCTGGTGCATCATTACATTAATATGTAATATAGTAAAAAGGTGTCATAACTTTTGCATGCTTCATGTTTGTTGCCCCAAAAATGTCAAATTCATCAAATAAACACTAAATGCAATTTTACACAAACAATGAATACAGTATTTATTTATTTACTTAAATATCATTTTGTTTTAATTTTGTATTGTATTTTATATTTCGTTTCTTTTATTACTTTCTTTTCCTTTCTTTTGTTTGCGTCCTTTTCCAATTTAGTCATTCCTACTAACTAGGTGTCGCCCCTCCCACAATAAAAATAAAACCAAAAAAAGGGGATAGCTGGTAACCTAGTGGTTAGGGCGTTCGATTCCCAAGACTGCTAAGCACCTCTGAGGTTCCCTTGAGCAAGGTATTGTCTCCACACACTGCTTCCCGGTAGTTGTGTTCCTGGCTGCCCCCTGCTTCACTTGGTGAATGGGTTAAATGCAGAGGAAGAATTTCGTGCTGTTCACGCTGTGTATTTCAATGCTACTGATTTTTGTATGTGTGTGTTTATTTCTGAGGGAATGCCATCAAGTGTCATATTCTTAACAAATTGGTCACCTTTATTTGGACTCATCACTTTATCTAGCCTATAGTTATTTTAACCCAAACTAGTTTGCTATTATAACTTAAACACACTGAAAGAAAATGTGCTGCTGTAGAACAGCAGCCATGATTAAGAAACACTTTTTACACTTTACACTTTAACTGGACTACATCCCAACCCCAGATTAAATCTCCAGCACCAATTTGACCAGTCAGCTTTAAGTCCTTCTCAAGCCACTACCATGAGACCTGGCAGGTTTGTTCAAGTGAACTTAAGCATTCTTTTGCATGGAAAGCAGCAAAGTAAAGGCAACATGTCCGCTGGAATTAATTTTCTTCATTTGCCACTTACACAATTATACAGCACCGTTTTCTCTAACGAGCCCTGGGTTTAAACTTCCGCCTGTGAGGCCGCCCACAGCCCTTCACCAATTCAGATGAAGCCAGTGAAAATGCCAAAAGATGTTTCAAAAATGAGCAATTCTTTTTGCAATGGTTATAAAATGAATGTTGGAAATCTTTGCATAGCACACCTGGTCAACAGTCATGGCCAGAAAACAAAAGCCGGCTGTGATCAATGGACATAAATCAAAGAGTCTGATGAGATTTATATTACCTAATACCTTATCGTTCATTGCACTGACTCGGATGAAAAGTGGCCCCAGTACAAGGCTTGAATGCAGGCTGTGGCCAGTGGGAGCAGAGAGCTGGCGGTTTGATACAAAGCAATGTTTTGGCATGCGTGGCATTTTTCACAGTTAATCAACTTATTGCATGCCATCCCCAAAACACACACACTCACATACACATACGCACACACACACATCCCACTATTAACTAAACTCAGGCCAGCTGCTTAGCTCCTGTTATGATGCCCAAAGGGCCGACCCCAGCTGGGTGATAACACACTGACACTGGAGGCTCCTCTGGTGGTTCTGCTAGACGACTGGTGCCCATTTCCACTCCTGGGCCTGATGTTCCCCTTTAAGAATCAGAAATGCTGACCATCCGTTCACATCCGAGTAAAGATATTGTCATAATAACAAAATGATGACTCTGAAAGAACATACAGTTTTGCAAAATTCCTATTATTTCCTTCTATTTTGATTTGAATCATCTTGTTGTCGAAAAAAATACCATTTCATTCTTGTCAAACTGCCTTATATTCGACAAACTAAGCAGATTAAATAAAAGAAATAGGAAGATGGAGAGGAAGAAGAGGTAGATGAAAACAAAGACGAAACAGAAAAAGGAGGAGAGGAAGAAGAAAAAAGAAAAGATAAGAACAAGAAAACAAGAAGAAGAAAAGTAAGAAAAAGAAAAAGTAAAGAAAAATGTAATTAAAAGCTCTTTATTGGCTCTGAGTTGGATTTGAGAAGCGCAGATTCATCAGAACACTTAAGTACATTTTTGGGGGTCAGAACTTCTAGAACAGAACAACAGCATGAATTATATAAACAGACAAATTTAGACCAGAGAGCCTGTAAACAACAACACCACCAAGAACAACCAGGAGGTAGTAACTGTATAAACTGTACTCAGTATTTCCAAATCTGTTCTTTTTGTGTAAATTTAGAGAGAAAAATAGCCCTAAAAGGCAGAAGAACAAGGAGAACCAGGAATGGAAGCGAGTAAAGCAGTACTGTAATGTCTCCATTTTGAACTCTTCATTCTGCACATTTTAATTAATGATTGCTGTTTATTAGAAACACCTTGTGCTTCCTCTCACTAGCCACTTTAGAACCCACTACTTTGTACGTCCACTCAGAAAGTGCATTCTTTTTACTGTTCAGACCTTAAGAATATGATCACTGATGAAGAACACAAATCGTGCATTAACAGGTTTGCTTCAGTCTCTGTAGACTGTGGGCAGTAAATGTATAGTGAATATGAAAAACGGACAGAAGTTTCTGTTGAATCTTATGGGACTATTAGTGTGAGGGCCCTTCTCTGACTGGTGAGAGATGCACTTTCAGAGTGGACATACAAAGTAGGAGGTTCTAAAAAAGTGTCTAGCGAGAAGCCCCTTCTCTGATTGGTGGGAGATGCTTCCTTACTGCCTAGCTAATGGTTTCCAGTGGGCTTTCTCATGACTGGGAATGAGGCTGATTTGAAACATTTTAAGAAGTTGCAGTGATATCTCGTGGGGTCGGGGCTTGAACTCAAGATCGAGGACCGGAAGCACTGGCAGCACTGTAACATCTGCCTTTTACAAATCTTTGTATGTAAAATGTTGTACATTTTAATGCACAATTGCTATTTATTAGCTGTGTTTATGTTACTTTAGAAAACAAAACCTGTGTTTAAAGCCCTTAATACAAACAGGAACATCAGGTGTTTTGACTGGGGGTGTTCAGACGTTTTCATACAACTTTACAGGAACATGTAACATTTCATGGGATTTACTGGGCATCTGAGATGGACAGTATGAGATTTTGTGGTTCACAACATCACCCTCTGTGTACATCTATCAGATCTGGCATTCTTTCTCAGAGCAGGTCATCGGATCCTTCACAGCAGCGAAAACAGCGCCCTCTGCAGACAGCAAGAGCGCAGAAAATGCTCTTGTTAGTGTGAATGTTGTTTTTTTGGGTTTTATTTTTACAGGTGTGAAGACATATGACTATATGATATTTAATAGTCTGTCAATCCATCACAGAGAGAGAAACAGATGTTCCTCTGAAACAGGTGTGTTCTCAGGGGTTCAGGAGGGGAGCGGAGTGTGAGCAGAGAAAAAGAGGAGAGGAGGGAGAAAACAGATTCTTGAGTGGAGAGCTGCCCCTTCATGTCACTGCTCTAACATGCCTGGTGATTTGCATATTAGGGTTGAGGTAATTAGCACGTGCGTGACTGAGAAACATTGAAGAAGCAAAACCTCCACGTTTTGGAACAGGTTCTGACCACAGGGTCAGGTATTTTTGGATGGTGGACCATTCTCAGCCAAGTTGTGCCTCGTAGAGTCATAGCAGTGGGGCTACCATACCTTCACCACTTCAGAGAAGGTCCTGAGAAGGTGCCCCACCTAAATAAAATCAGGTACTGCATCTTTTAGTCCAGATTCTGTTCACAGGGCCACACCTTTCTGGACGTTTTTGGGTGGTGGACCACCCTCAACCCAGCTGTGCCGCATTTAAATACCAGGCTTCCACCACTTCATGGAAGTTGCTGAGTAGGTCCCTTAACCAAATAAATATCTGGTTAGTGTTCGTTCTACAGTGGCTTCTTCCAGGATGATGGTGTCCTCCATTGCAAACCCGTAAAGGTGCTTCTAAAAGCATCTGGTAAAGGGAGGTAGAAGGGTGGGCTTTCCAACTGGCCATTTGGTATCCCTTCCAGAAGAACCAACTATTCTCTAAGTACTTTGGAGACCAATGAACTGTGGTTGTGTTATGCTTTCTAAAATAACCAGAGGCAGGTAAATAACACTGGGTGGTGAACCTAGCTGTGCCTCATATACATATATCAGTGCCACTACCACACCTCCACCACCTCAGAGCAGGTGCTGAGAAGGTCCCCACCCACAGACAATCTGGTGGGCACTGGTCCTGCATCTATTCGACCAGTTTTTGACTACAGGGCAACATATTTATGGATGCTGGACCACTTCCAACCCAACTGTACCTCAGACTCAGTGCCACCGCTATTTCATGGAAGGTGCTGAGAAGGCCCCTCACTCAAATAAACTCTGGTGAAGACTGGTCTTATTGTGGTCTATGTCTAGGTTCATGGTGTCTGTAATTTAAACCTCAAAGGTGCTTCTTAATCCATCCAGTAAGGGGAGGTAGAAGGCTAGGGTTTCTAATAAACTGGCAAGTGGGCATCTCAGCCACAGGAATATGCACCATGAAAACACTCTATTTTGAAACACACCTGAGGCACGTAAATCAGCCCTACCTGGCTCAGGTGTGACACCGGCCCCTGTTTCTGTGGAAAACTTCTGCTCTCTCCCTCTCTGAGGCTCTCCACCCCATCATCCAGAACAAGGACAGCAATAATGGAACCCTTAAGTCCAAGCAAAGTCCAGGACCACAGAATGTCAGGTGCTGATGGGCGTGGCTGAGGCGGCTTGAGGAGTTGGGAAAGCCAATCGTCTGTAGGTAGGCGTGGCCCACTCCTGTCAGTCCTGTACCCCTCCCACCCGTCCAGCACGCTGTAAACAGCGCTCGAGCGCTCACTATAAATACCGGCGCGTGCAGAAGCAGTGTTTGGAGCTGTTTTTTGCGCGCGCTGGTTTGCCAGGCTGGAGGTTTTTCTCAATTCCTTGTTTGTGGAGGGTCTAACGCAACCAGAAGGGAAACCAAGCGACACGTGCGGGACCCGTTCATCCGTTCACGCCGCGTGCAGGTGAGTGTTTCTCGATTCTTACCGATTCTGGGGATAAGAACTGAACCCGACCGGACCGGGAGGGGGGCTTTTCAGAGCCCTGGGGACGCGTTTACATGTGTTAAGCACTTTGGGCCGCTCGTTCTGGGGGTCAGAACCGAAGCTTCAGTGCACGAGCGTCGCTCGTATCCAAACGACGCTCAGCGCGTGCACAGTCCATGCAGCACGCGCTCCAGCGCCAGAGTGCAGGGCATTAAAGTGCATGGGGAGCGTATTACGCCTTTTACGCACAGCCACGAGCGCATTGGAGAGACAAATACCCCCCAACAGGGGAGCAGAAGAGGGGACCCCTCTTTGCTTTGCTGTCTTTGCTCCCCTCAAATTCAACCTCCTTCAGATGGATCCCACCCTTCGCTGAGATGCTGAGGAACATCTGTTGCTGCAGGTTTCATCATGATGCCCACAGGTAAGAGCTCTGTTCATCTCCTCATTGCGTCCTGAGATTCGCGTGATTAAGCTCGTGCATGTTGTCCCATATGCAATTTGGTGCTTTTAAAAGATATGCAGTATGCACATATTAGAAACACATACACTGAGCTTCCAATCTCTGGCCACTTTACTGAAAACACCTACCTTGTGCTTCCTCTCACTGGACACTTTATTAGAAATACCCCCTTGTGATTCCACTCATTGTCCACTTTATTAAAAAACACCTTGAACTTCCACTCACCGGCCACTTTATCAGAAACACCTTGTGATAATACTCACTGACCACTTTATCAGAAACACCTTGTGATAATACTCACTGACCACTTTATTAGAAACATCTACTTTGTTCTTCCACTTATTTGGGCACTTTATTAGACACACCTGCTTTGTAGGTCCACACTGAAGGTGCAAATTTGTCATTGTGCATAATTTGACAGTCCCATTTTTTCTAATGGTCAAAAAATCTGAGCTTAAGAATTTGATCACGAGTTTAAGCACACAGCATGCATTAACAGGTGGGCTTTGGTCTCCGTGGACTGTGGGCAGTAAAAGGATAGTGAATATGAAAAATGAGCAGAAAAATATGTGGGATTGTTAGTGCGAAGGCTTTCTCTGACTGGTAGGAGATGCTCACTGCCTTGCTGATGGTTTCCAGTTGGGTTTCTCATGACTGGGACTGGTGCTGATTTTAAGCATCGGTAACTTGCTCAGTTGGGGCTTTAATCCTTCAGTTGGTCTGTATCACTGACCTCCAGCCACCGACAGCCACAAAAGGAGTTGGCAGCCAGGGTAGTGTGCGTGTTCTTTGGTGTTTGACAGTCTCTCATATGAAAGAATGCACTTTTTGTAATCACCACTCAATTGGAGACTGGCCAGCTGTCCCAGGTCCCTCTTCACTGGCCTGCATCTCCTCCTAACCTCTGATGCTGGAGGTTCTGTGCTTGTGGCACATAAGTGATGGAAGCTGCATTGTGCAAAATGCATGACCTCAAAACCAAATAGACTTGGCTGTGCGGTTTCTGGCACTGTGGAAAGGCCATGCATGACTAGGAGCAATAACAACAGTCCGGAGTTATTGCTTCCACACACACATCAGAAGTGGAGTGCGTGGCAGCCACATTGTCCTGTGTCCTTTCATAGCCTCTTGTTTTTCCCTCTTTATTTTCTCGCTGTGTAATTGCAGCGCTCTTGTGTTTCAGCTTCCACAAACGGGTACTTCTTCATTCCTATCCATCAGCCACTAAATGACGCGTGAAATCACGGAGAGAGGCAGCTTTTCTCTCTGGCGCTTCTGTCTGCAGACTCTCTCTCTCTCTCTCTCTAACTCTCTGACCCTCCGCTCTCAGTGAGTTGTTAATTAACAGTGGAGAAGCTGCGAGGCGTCTTCCGAACAAGGGGGTTTTAATGAAATTAGTTTTCTTCGATTAGATTTCTTCAACTTCGCTCCTGGTTCCAATGGCATCTCGGAATGTTAACAATTATGAGGGAGGTTGTTCTAAGGGTGGGGGTTAAATTTACTGCTTTAGTTTTTGTTTCTTAAAAGGCACCTGTTGTTCATGGTCTTGAATGCTGGTCACATGTTGGAAACATTTTGAATGCTTAAAAGCAGAGCCTCACACGCTTGTTTAGGCTGTGATTGTGAGTGGACATTCTTCCCGAGATGCAAAGTATGGTTGAATTTTCTTCCTCTGGATGGGTGTGTGGGCCACCACTCAGCATATCTGCCCTCTCTCTCTGAGTGGTAGGGTTGTTAGCGATGGTCTAACCAGAACAGAGATGTAGACGTTAGCAGTGGTCTAACTGGAATGGAGTTTTGGATGTTAGCATTGTTTCAGTCAATTGGAACTATTAAATACATTGTTTATTACAATACACCATTAATAAATTTGATCTGATGGAGCGAAACCAGGTGTGTATGAAGGGACATGTCTTCTTGTCTTTGCAAGGTTTGTGTTCTGTAGTTTTTGGTCCAAACTTGGAGATAATTAGTCAGTTGGAATGTCACATTGATGTTTAATAACAGATATAAATTGTGCAAATCTTGCTATTTAACATTTGTTTTGAATGAGCAGAATATTCCAAAATGCTTCAATAAAAACTGGGTGATTCAGAAGCTCTTAATGAAGGACTGATTTGTGTCTTATCCCTTATTGTCTGGCTCTCGGAGCGGCAGCGGAAGCCGGAGGGCGGGAAACTGTCTGGTCTGGAGCGGAGATGCCGTCGTGGCTGGATCTCAGTCAGATGTGGAGAGAGCTGTGGGTGACTGGTTTATTGTAGGGTGGAAGGGACGTGAGTGCTGGGGTATAATCCTGCGTTTGGTGGACGGCGGTTATTTTGGGCAGTATATTAAACACCTCTGAGCCAAAACGGCTGCCTTCAGCCCTGACCTACTTACAGACAGGTGGAGGCTGACAGATGTCCTGTTACTGCCCCCAACCACCCCCCCATCCCCACGCCCTGTCCCTCGCATCCACTCGCTCTACTTCACATACCTGACCCGTCTCTCTCTCCCTCTCTCTCTCTTTCTTTCTCTCCCTCTCTCTTTCTATCTCTTTCCCTCTCTCTCTCTCTTTCTCCCTATCTCTCTCTCTCTCACCCCTCTCTCTCTTCCTCTCTCTCTGCAGTCCTCGCTTTTTCCACCCCCTCTCCTTCTCTCTCTCTCTCCTCTCTATCTCTCTCTCTTGCTCCCTCCTCTCTATTGCTCTCTCATTCTCTCTCCTCTCTTTCTCTCTCCTCTTTATCTCTTTATCTCTTCTTTCTAGCACTCGCTCTGTCCTATTTCTCTCCCCTGTATTACTCTCTCTCTCTCTCTCTCTCTCTCTCTCTCTCTGTCTCTCTCTCTCTCTGGTGGGATTAAAGCAGGTGTGTGTGATAAAGAGATAAAAAAGCTCTGCCGGAGTGATAAGCAGGTGTAATAAAGGGTAATGTTGTCAATCAGATTCTACAACGGCTACAACACAGAAGTAATTAGTTTGTGATTGAAGTATTAATCCCACCTGACTGGCAGGTTTTCTGAGGGACTCGGGGGGTGGGGTGGGGAGGTGGGGTGGGGAGGTGGCGTGTCATCCTGAGGCTTCATGAACAGCATGTAACACCAGCCCCATCTAATCATCCCTGATAATGAATGAGTCATCCCAGAGTGCGCGGTTTCTGGAGAAACCACAGAAACTACAAACATGGCCGCGTTGCCACGGATACAGATACTGTCCCCACCATATTCCTCAACTTCCTTCTTTATCTGGTGGTCTGATTTATTTTGGTGTTTGCCAGGGGATCTCTAAAAGTCAACCTAGTTTAACTAAGCCCAGCTCCATCTAACCCTGAGTTGTGAGCCTCGTGATGATGGATCATCATGGTAATGTCCTAACTTGTTCTGAGTTTGGGATCATAGGCAACTCTTGGGCCCAATATGAGTCAGAGGTGAACCCTCTGGCCCATTGTGGATTGTTTTTTTATTCTCTGTATTATCAGTCACAGAGTTATATAGAAATGTTTTTCAGACGATATAATACATCAATAGTCAAAGCATAAAGCAATTAATACTCCGATATTCACGCAGTGGCAGTGAGGACGGTATTACTTTTTTCCCATATTTGTCACGGTGAAAAGGCAGTGCAAGTGGCTGCTTGTCATACACTTGTGTGTGCGTGTGTGTATGTGTATGTGTGTGTGTATGTATATGTGAAGGCTAAGTATGTGAACCTGGGTGAGGTCGTTAACTGTTGTCATGAAACAATTGAACCGTGTCGCAGTTTGTTAGGTTTTATGAAGCTGAAACCCAAGACTGTGCTTTATTTATTTATTTTGCATTTTTTAAGACTCAAATGGTCTATAAAAGACATACATAGTAATGTTCTTTAGCCGATACTGAGACTTTATGGTGCAAAACAGCTTCTCAGTTGTAACTGGGGCTGCTCGATACAGACTCATTTTCACTATTGTGATTTTACTGCCACACATTGCGATTGTGATGCCTATTGTGAGGCATATTAAAAGGTCATATTAAAAGCATATTAAAAGGTCCATATAATCCCTTTTCTGGAATTAAAAAAGGCTTGAAGTCTGTAAATGTGAAGTTTCCAAGTGTGCATTCACTCCCCAATCCATGCAGTTCATATATCATAAGTAAGCCAATTATTAAATCATATTTCACAAAACCAACACATACACATACAGCAGTTCAGCCTACAGCAGTTTAGCCCCACCGATTCATGCTGAGTGTGTCATACTCGTGCTGCATTTGAATGAGTTTTGAATGAATACAGGGCAACCAATCAGAAAACAGATCATTTACACATCAGTCTTAAAGGCGCAGTAATAATAAGCAATAAAAATGTATAGGAATGTATAGGAATGATCTCTTAGTAAGGAGAAATATTTTTTTCTTCAAAGACCGAACTGTGTATTTGTTCATTTTCACAAAAATAAATACTCCTACATTTTCTGTTTCATGACAATAAATCACAGTGGCAACTTCCTTTGAGTTTGGGATTTGGGATCGTAGGCGACTCTTGGACCAATCAGGACTGAGTCTTTGTCTTTGACCAATGAGGTATGGCCTTCTGACACAGGTGTAGCAAATATAATATTAGGAGTCTTGCCCAAGGACTCTTATTGATGTAGTGTCTTGTGTCCCCCAGGTTAGGAATCAAATCCTACACTTCTAGTTTAACTGACCCAAAACGGTTCTGGAAAGCTATTAAATCTCTATCGGTAAGCAAGAAATTTCTGTTTAAAGGTGGTGATCCTACAGTTTTAAATAATTATAGACCAATTTCAAAACCTGTTTCATCTAAAAATTTCAAAGGTTTAATAAATGAACAGTTAAATTAATATTTAGATTCAAGTAGTGTCTTATCTATTCGCCAATCAGGTTTCAGGAGGAATCCTAGCACTACATTAATGTGTTTAATGTGGTTAATGGTATATCCACTGCTCTTGATAGAAAACAGCACTGTGCATGTCTGTATTGACTTGTCAAAAGCTTTTTAATTCAGTCGATCATATTATACTGAAAAATACTTTTTGATATAGGACTTTCTGAACAAGCAGTTCAAATTCCCTTTCTGAAAGGACCCAAAGTGTTAAATATGACAATTATTCAGATGTTCTTCCAGTCATAAGGGGTGTGCCGCAGGGCTCTATTCTTGGCCCAGTTCTATTCACAGTGTATATAAATAATGTATGGCTGGATGTAACCATTTTTACGCTGATGACATGGTTATCTATTCTTTTGCATCATCACTTGTTAAAGCAGTTGAATACCAACAAAGTGCTTTTAGCAATGTCCAAAATATATTTTCTGGTTTGAAACCCTCCCTTAATGCAAATCAAACTACAGTCATGCTGTCATGCTGTTCCTTTTGTGACCACTCAAGATGAACAGTAATTGAAGTAGTCAACTGTTTTAAATACTTGGTTGTTTTAAATGATGTTTGTCTTACCTTTAAAACACATGGATCTCAGAATAAGCTTTTATTTTAGAAACAAGTTGGGATTCTTGTCCAATGCTAGAAAGAGACTTGTGGCTGCCACATTTTTGCCAGTACTGGACTATGGGGATCTTTTATACTGTATATACATGCCTCAGTACAAGCACTGAGTATGCTTGACTCAGTTTATCATGCTTCCCTCTGTTTTATTACAAATTGTAAACCTTGGAGTCATTGCTGTGAGCTGTATTCTCGGGTTGGATGCTCCATGCATTGGTATAGATTTGTATATAAAGGTCTTCTAGGCCGGCTTCCACCCTATCTCTGTTCATATCTTTAGCATGAGTCAGATGGACCTTAGGGTTTACGTTCACAGGATTTTTATATTTTGAATGTCCCCAGTGTTCGCACAAAGAGTGGGAAAAAGACGTTCCAGTATTGTGCTCCTTCTGATTGGAATAATTTGCAAAGCACTTTAAAACTTACAAATCTTTTTTAATGAGATCAGTGCAGACTTATTCTGAATGGCATGGAGACAAAGCTGCTAACTTGTAATTGTTTTAAATTATTACTATTACTCCCTTGTAAAAGAGATCTGTGATCTCAGTGGGACCTCTCCTGGTTAAACAATGTTAAAATAAATAGAAAAATGTGGAAGGCATCGATGTTATCCATTGCACCAAGCAACCACCATTTAAAATGCAGAGCATTGTCTGTGGAAGGCAAAATGAGTGTTAACTGAATATTTACCCATTTTTACAAAAATAAATTCATTTTTACCGCATTTCACATGCATGACGATGGGCCCATACCGTGCGTAATTGCAGGCCGCTGCCTTTGCCGGTCCGGCCTCAATCTTGGCTGCTGGGAGGGGATGAGATTTTTCTATTCCAGTCCACACTTGCCGTTGTGACTTGCCTTCATCCGCACGGTGTCACGACACTCACTGTTCCCCACCTCGCCTCATTTCCATGTAAATGAATACGTATGCGACTTCAGGAATATTGGCATGAATATTGAAATCGGGGAGAAAATCATGAGTGAATGTGGTGATTAATATCCGCGGGGGGACCGCCTCCATTTGTCGTCTAGTTAGACTTCATTTGAGTGCTTAAATGCTTTTTTTCTTTTTTTGGGGGAGTTTGTGACTTGTGTA
This sequence comes from Hemigrammopetersius urotaenia, assembly GCA_037974485.1. Lineage (NCBI taxonomy): Eukaryota > Metazoa > Chordata > Actinopteri > Characiformes > Alestidae > Hemigrammopetersius > Hemigrammopetersius urotaenia. The sequence goes on from JBBPDC010150563.1 coordinate 15,016, forward strand.
AGAAATGTTATTAATGAAATTCTCAGCTGGAAATGAAATGTTAAAGCATATATTGAGCTGTTAGTGCCGCTCCCTTACGAGGACTGCTTAAATATGAGAGTGGTGTCACTGCCAGGAGGGCGGCGTGCCTCTTGTCTACTCAATTAATGATACAAATCTACTTACCAGTGGTATTTCTTACTTACTTTTCTTACTTTTCTTTTGAAGAACTTTAAATTTTGCTTCATTAATAGACTTGCTTATGTGGTTTTTCACATTGCATGACACACTATGAACATGGGTGTAAAAAGGTGGATCCACAATTCTGCCAGAGACCTCAAGGAAAGTGAACATACCACTGCACACAGTGTGAACAGCATAAAATTCAACCTCTTACCCATTCACCAAGTGAAGCAGGGGGCAGCCAGGAACACAGCGCCCCGGGGAGCAGCGTGTGGGGATGATACCTTGCTCAGGGTACCTTAGCGATGCCTAGTGGTCTTGGGAATTGAACCCAGACTTTCTGGTCGCAGGGCGAATGCCCTAACCACTAGGCTACCAGCTGCCTAGTGCGGAATAGGAAGTCTAGGCTGAGTTGCAAGGCTGAGTAGCATGTACAAAAAGCTTCCATTATTTGTTAGCTACATTAACTTAATATCTTCAGTTCAAAACTAAAACAAACATGTTTAGAGGGGATGGAGGTGGGGTGAAGTGCCACTGTCCTCCTGGTCATGAAAAGAGAAAAAGGACACCCCAGCAGAGATGTGTAGGGCCCCAGGGTTGTTGCTAGCAATTGCTGTCAGCATTTTTGGTAGCCTTAGGGTTGCAGAGTTGCTTCTAGCAAGTTTGTTTGTGGCTGATCAGCATGCTTTTGTGATTATTGTTGTTGTTATGCACCCTCACGTACTGTACTGGGCAGAAGTCTAATTTCCTTATATTTTGCTTTGAATTTTATTTCTGTGGATGTCTTATCCTTTATATTTGGAAGAATAAATTAAATAACTGGGAATAAAAGTTTTACTGGGACAGGCTGCAAAGTGCCTGAATATAGAAGGAGCCTAGATAAAGGAGTTCCAACCACTCAGCATTCAGCATTCAGCACCACCAACTGAACATCTAGAATCATCTGCACCTGTTTCTTCTCTGTTTCAGGCATTAAGTTAGATGCTCTTTGTTCTGCTTGAATGATTCATACGTACGTCACTGTGTGTCTTAACAAACCAAAACATTCATCTGAAACTGGTCAGGTTCAGGGACTGGACTGAAAATGAGTCTTTGAAAGTCCTTCAGGATGCCTATACTGTGTGACAATCACCATTTAGTTATTTGTCACTTAATATTAGAAGATACTTTACATTTTTCATTATAAAGTGGCGATTACCTACAACCTGAGCTCAATCTGCACTGCCCTTAGTGGCCAGGACCTGGAGAAATGGAACTGTCTGCTTTGTAGATGGAGTGGAAGTGTTGTACCAAGCAGTCACCATCCATATTTGGAGTCAGAAGTTATGCAGTGGGTGCTGTTCTCAGAGAGTGTCGAGACATTTGACAGAGACGCATGTCTGGCTGTGTTATTAGTTGCGGCGGCGGACCAAATGCGCCCCGGAGAAGACATGTAGAGACTTTGCACTTCCAGATTGGCAACAGGCAGAGATATTTATTAGCGAATTGGAAATGACTGCGTTTGACGGCAGACAACATACATAATAAATGGCTCCATTTCTCATGGTTGTTCTCCCTCGAGCAACAGAGGCATTCCTTCGCAGCATAAGACAAATCACTGGCCCTCGGGGAATGCATGACCTGGCATATCTCTCCAGAATCTGACCCATGCATTCCCTTCAGATGCTGACCACTACTAAAAACGGGCCTGCTCCAATTACCGTGCCCACATGATAGGCCCGTCTTGACCCCGTTTGTATAATTGCGAAGGATTCAAAAAGGACCTTTGGTTCAGGGAGAAGTCCCCGCTGTTTGTTTAGACTTTACTCCAATGTGCCTAGATATGTGTTATGACAGGCGTGGCTCATTATCTGCATATGTAAGGCATGGATGCTGTTAACGTGATGATAAAGACTGGCAGAAAGGCTTAGGACTAATCGAGGGGAATGTAGCATTACTAGCTGCCAGTGTCAGCTTTTTTTTAGCACTTTAACAGAATCTTCTGGAATGTTGGTTAGGGCTATTAAGCATGTGTCTGTGTTTTTTTTGTTGTGATTACAGTACCAGTCCAAACATTTTCCATATTTTACAGTAGTAGAAATGACATCAAAGCCACGAAATAATGTGTATTTGGCCAAATAGCATTAAACAAATAATCCACGTTCTATTTTGCATTCAGAGCGGCTCCCTTGACACAGCTTCTCTTACTCTTGGTATGCTCGAAAGTGGTTTATTGAGGAACTTCATGAGTTGCCTTTCTAGCTGTTGTAAAGAAGAGAAACATTCTAAGACCTTATTGGCTGCTAAAGACTATATGTTGGGTAACGAAGGTGTTGTTAGGATTTATCAGATTTATCATTTCGATTTGTCAATAGGGGAGGCTTGTTTTGTTGATGATGCTATAGTTAATGGGTTTGTCAATGGTGCCATAGTTCATTATTTATTGGTGGGGCAGAGATGTTTTTTTGATGATGCTATAGTTTTCATTTGTTGGTTGGGTGTTGCTTTGTCAGATTTGTCAGTGAGGCATTGGTTTGTTGATGGGCTATAGTTTTAATATTTTGATTGGACCTATAGTTTTGCTCTTGTCAATGGGGTATTGATTTGTGAATGGTGGAACAGGTCAAAGGGGAATATAGTTTGGCTTGAGTATAGTTGTATAGAGTTTCAGTTTGTTGAAGTTGTTTTGTTGTGGCTATAGTTTTAATTTGTTGACAGGGAGTTTGTTTATTGGCGGGACTATAGTTTGTCAATGGGTCTGGAGTTTTGATTTGCTGTGGAGGGGTGTGTTTTGTTGACGAAGGTATGGTTTTGATTTGTTGACAGGGTAGGTAGTTTTGTTGATGAAACTGTAATTTTTATTTGTTTATGGGGTACGTTGTTCTGTTGGTGAAGCTGTAGTTTCAATTTGTTGAAGGGGTTGGGTTGGGTTGGTTTATCGGCAGACCTAGAGTTGCGATTTGTTGACAGGAGGTTGCTTTGTCGATGGGCTATATAGTTTCAATTTGTTGATGCTGCTTTAGTTTTGATTTGTGGTTGGGGGTAGGGGGCCTGATGGTGCCCCTGTTGGGGAACCACTTTAAAATCTTGCGAATATATTATACTTTTCATTTCAGTGAAGAGCTCTGAGTCCAGACACCGTTTTATGTTTATCCATTCCAGCAAGGGTAGGAACGTCAAATATTCAGCTTAGAAAGAGACTGCAAAGGCTACCATAGTCAACTGCTTATAATAATAATGAATTCCTGGTTTTATACATACCTTGACAAAAAATTATATTAGACTGAACGTTGTTTACAGGGTGAGGGTAAAATTAGACTCTGATACTTTCTAATGTAGCTAACTTTGCTAGAGAGTATTTGAAATATCACACATTTAAGCGTAAGGCATTAGATTAAAGATGGACACACACAATTGCCTGCATCCAGACTCTATGTGTGGGATGGGTGTACCTGTGCATACTGTGTAGACACGACCAATGCAAATTGCCCCCCGAGGAATTCCTCTGACTGGTAATAAAGTGAGGCCTGCTGTTAGGCTAGTGTGCGTGTCTGTCCATCACTTACAGCCCAAATGCAAAAAATGCATCACCAGAGGCCCAGAGGTTACGAATGTGCAGGTGGATGCTGACAGAGCCATCTCTCTCTGTCCACGCATAATCCCTCAGCCCACAAACAGGCCCGCATCCGTCAGAGCTGAAGTAATTCAGCCACCGTCAGGCAGCAGCCACAGACTAGCACTCCATCAGATGTTTCTGATGAAATCCTGAAAATTGGAGAGGCTCGTGGTGGAACACTATGATGTGTCTTTTTAATAATGGGAGAAGAATGACAGCTGAACTATAACTGTGAGGCTAGCGTTGCTAACAAGTTATGGAAGCTAATATTCCACAATTCGCATCCCTTCCCCCATTACCTGGCATATACCAGGTTGATCATCTAGAATCTAGGATCTGTTTCTTCACTGTTTCAGACCTTTTGATGTGCTTTGTTATGCTTGAATGCTTCATACATAGATCACTGTGTGGCTTCACAAACAAGAATCGCTGAAAGTTTTTGAAAGTTCTTCAGCAAGCGTGGAGAACTGTTCCTCAAGATTACATAAAATATACCAAAGCCTGGATCTTTGGAAGCAAAATATAAAGAAACGAGGTGTGGCCCAAGGCTGGCACTTATCTGACACAGTCACTTGTTAACATGGACAAAGGTATGTTGAATAGCGAAAACATACATACCTGATGGTGCCAGATTCCTCTCGTTCAGTGAGGCTCACAAAATGATTTGGGTGTTGTGACTAAACATGGCTTTAGGATGGCCTGTGGACTCCCTGGTTGTCACAAAGTAATTACTCAATTCAACAAGAGCTTAAATTATATTCAATAACTGTTTTGTCAAGTGGCAGCACCAGTAGGACTCAACTGAAACTGATTTTAAAGCTTTTTTTAGTTTTCAGTCATTGCGCCTGTGCGGAACTTTGGACAATAACAACTACATTCTCCTCAGGTGCTAAATGAACCTAATTACTTGTTGATGAATTCATTTCTTTTTAAAATATCTTTTGTTCTTTTTGAGAAAGTAAACATTTGTATGAAGCTGATGAAGTGGATTGGAATGGGGTGACGAGCTGGCATGTGTATGGAGTTTTGAGTGATTGATGACTAGAAGTGCCAGCACACACCTGTTCCAGCCCTGAAGTGAGCCAAGTTTGAGTATAAACCTATAATAATGCCTTACACTATAATCCCGCATGGTGCCCATTAACAGCAGTGCATTCTAGGATCGCACTGAATGCTGCGGAGGCCGCTGGAAGATGGGCTTTAAGCCTTATAGGTTGACAAGTCAGTTTATTCTATACACTATTTTAATTTTAACTACAAAAAATGTATTCACTTACATTTCTCTCTTATTTGTATCTTATTCAAGTATTCAAGATTTTTTTCCGATCTAAAAATGCAAAATACGACTCTGCACATAAAAATGACACATTTAACAATTTCAGACCATAAAAAATCTCTTCTACAGACAGACACAAATGTGGCCCAGAACCTGCACTTTCCACTGAAATTCTCCTTTTATTCCAATAAGTCATATAACTATACAACATGCTTTGTCTACTGGCTGCAATTTCTGGTGATGAAAACTGGGTAACTTGTACTTGTGCTTGTCCCCTAAAACAAAAGCTAATAATAACCTTAACCTTAGTCCTAATCCTAACCCTAACACTGTTGAGACACTGTTGTCAGATAGTCTGTTAATAATGTGAACACCTGTAAAGTATCTATAGGGGGATTTCCAAATAGTGCCTGAGTTTTAAGGGTCAGTTCTCTTCACCTGCATATCCGGACCAGTGTGTTTTGAGCCAGGGAAGATGGTGCTGGTCACTTCTCAACAGGAAAACAATGTAATGGGGGAACACACGTATCTCTCTCCCACATCTGCAATGAAGGCTGGAGTATTTCCACCTGCTGACAGGCAAAAATGAAGCCATGTGTCCGACCAAACACACACGAAACCTGTTCCTGCTTTGCCCTGGTGGAATGCTACAATGTGTTTTCACAAATGTGGGGTTCAAAGGAGGAATCACAGCTTGTGAAGGCCTGGGTCTGGAGTCAGTGCGACAAATCAATCTGACACAGTTTTCCCACAAATATAGTAGATCAGCCAAGACATGTTTGGTGTCCAAGGTTTGCTTCCTTTGTGTGGGACTGGAGCTACGAGGTAACGAATAATAAAAGATAATTAGCACAGCTAATTAAATCAGTGATACTATGTCCGAGTCCAAATACCAGCCAGTCAAAAACAAGTCCAAGATTGGCCTCAAATACTACAGCCATTAGAACTAAAGAGTCATACACTTGCCTCCAGTTGCTGAGTTCTCTCAAACAGACTCGCTTATGTGGCTTCTGACACTGTTGTGTATCGCCTAAAAGGAGATCAATGAACCTGTTTCATTTTTTTGGTCAAGAGACACACCTAAGACTCTCGCACACACAAGAAAAGTGAAAGAAGTCCCATTTCTGCATTGTCTTGCCTGTGTGTGTGTGTGTGTGTGTGTGTGTGTGTGTGTGTGTGTGTGTGTGTGTGTGTGTGTGTGTGTGTTCTTTTGCGCTCCCCCTCGCAC
>JBBPDC010150581.1:0-21274 GCA_037974485.1 Hemigrammopetersius urotaenia
TAAAGAAAATTTGTTATGAAAAAAAATCTTTATATTAAAGAAAATTTGATTTTTGTTTGTATTTGCTGTAGAGCTGCTACTATCATATGTCACTATTATAAAAGTAAACAGGGAAAGTAAGTACCACATTAAAAACCTGCATGACTACATGCAGCAGCTCTAATTTTCTGTTATCTGGGGAAGAATCGGTATCGGCCGATCACACTTACAAAAAAAAATAGGTAATCAGAATCGGCCAAGAAAACTGCAATCGGTGCATCCCTAATATTAACTGTAAGGACCACTTGACAACTTACATCCTCACACACACAAACAAGACGAATGAACATTGCTTCTGTATTGTTGTGTTTTAAGTACCAGTATCCACTTTGAGGCTGTTTGCCGTTGTCTCAGCACATGGTTTTTGTGTTCATATTGAGATTTCACACCACGGAGACATTCTAAACACACCTAGGATGCATTCTGATGCAATTACACTTGTATCAGTCAAATTACACTGGAGGTGAATCTTCACCACATTCAACACAAGTGTAACTAGAGGGCGTTATCTATGTTCATATGCAAAAAATGCATGTCCTCAGCACAGGTGAGAGGATAAACAAACAAACAAACAAACAACTCAGGACCGAGGGTATGTGTGGATCGAGCACCATCTTGCACTCTGGGCTTAGGAAAGAATTTAACTGGTGATGTGTAATAACAGGATAATAACAGGTCTGAAACCATGTTTACAGTAGGTTTCCAGACTTAAAACAAAAACAACACATGCTCATGTGTTTTTAAAGGGGTGAAAAGAAATTCGGATCTCATCTGGTCACATATGAGGCGTTTTAATGAAAGTGTAAATAGATTTGGGCTACAATACATCTAGAGGAGACGTTGTAAACTAGCTCTTTTTTCCTTTTGTCCCTGTTTATTGCCGACACTGCTCTAAGCCTAACCCTAATCTACCCCCAAATCTTACCCCAACACTGTTGATAATCAACTAAGTGTTAGCAAACAGTTTATTAACAATCTGAGCTACAGAGCAGCGGTTCTCGGTCAGCAACACAAAGGAATAGAGAAAATATCTGGACTGTGCAGTGGGGTCCCTAAGGGCCAGGTGGAGAGGACCATCAATATAAAATATGGGCCATAATTTTTGCTTCAGTGTTATTCAAAGAATCTGAACATTTGACTAATTTGCATGCAGACTTGTATTTGCGCATTACCATGATTTCAAGGCTCAAATTCAAAGGGACAAAATGGCCACTCTGCAACAATGTAAAGATAAACAAATGGCATCAATGCAGTCTTAGGGGTTCAGATAAGGTTCAAATAAAAAAGGTTTATGTTTCAGGAGTGCCTCCTCTCTGGCTGCAGCTTCTGCAAACCTTGGCCTGTGCGACACACCCGCCATGGCAAGAGTCATGCCAAAAAGTGTCCCCAGCCAAAAGATCCCAAGATGGAGGAAGGGTGGTGTCGCGGCGCATGTGAAGGTCAACAGGGCAGGATGAACACCGCCAGCAGAGACAGCGCATGCATGCCGGGCACACACACACACACACACACACACACACACAAAGATGAAAATGCTCTGGGAAAGGATGAGCAATACATAGAGAGCCAATCCTAAAAGCTCACCATCCAGCGTACTGTATACAAAAGAAAACACCAATTTACTGCAAAACGTGACACGGAGTCATTGAAGAGAGATTATTCTTAGTTGTGTTGGCCTGGAATGTCAGCAGTGCAGGATTGAAATAATCACTGGAAAAGGTAATATGCAGACTTCTATTTTTTATAGAAGTTTTATCAGCTTAATAATTATCACAATATTAGTTGCAGTGTTATCATGTTACGTGTTTGCCGATCTAGAACCCCATCACAAAAAGAAATCTAAACATACAGTGCATGCACAGGAGTAAAACTATATGCACTGCCTGTGTAAGTTCAGCCAGAAAAAAAAACTTTGTCATATTTTCCTTTGCTGCTTTACTGTTGCACGGATGCTACAAGGGTTTTGCAGCTAACAAGCAAGGAAAATGTATATTTACCAGTTAGCATCAAGTTGTTAAGTAATCTCAAACAGGCTGGCTTATGTGGTTTCTGTGAAGAACAGTACCAGGCAAGTATATTTAGTCTCTACTTTTTTCATTTTTGTAGATAACAGTATTGGACATGAAATATAGGTAAGGATAGATGGTATTTCCCCCTGAATGACTGGGCTGCTGTTCTGCCTTTTTGTGCCTATTCCTGTACTACAGGCTTCCATAATTCGTTCATTTTATTCTCTAGCACTACCATTCAGTAATATCCGACTCTGTAATTGCCATGTACTTCTGAGTTTAGGTCAGGTGATTGATTTGGCCAGTCAAAATAAACCCACTCCTTGAGCAGTGGGGGAAAAAACTTTTTGCTAGCCTGAGAGGTACATTTTGAGTCCTGCTGTTTGATGGACAGACAACACCATATAAGTCTATTATTATTATATACTCCCATTTCCAAAAGTTTAAATATATGATTACCAGTCTGCCCAGACACATACCAAGAGAGGCTGTTCACATGAGTAAACCAAAATGCCATTTACATGCCGTTTAATCTATGGTTTTCTACACCTAACATCTGTATTAGTTCCATAAACCGTCAATTTTACATATACTACATAAACAAAAGCATTGGGACACATCTCTAAATTACTGAATTCAGGTAGCACCTTGCTTCTAGTGAATGTTTCAGCATACTAAGACATTTTGGACAATGCCATACTTCCAACTTTGTGGACAGTTTGAAGAGAAACATTTTCTATTCCAGCATGACTCTGTCCCAGTGCACAAAGCAAGCTCCATAAACAAGGTCCATTAATTACATTATAATATTAAGTCTTAAAAGCAGCATGTTATGGACTGTCCTTCAAAACTTTCCAGCTCTGGGGTGCATGGATGTAGATGTTAAGAGAAACCTGAGATGCTGTCCAAACTGCTTTCACATCAACCCTCCAGTTAAACTACTAATTTAATCTAAGTAATAATTCTCGTTTCTCCAAAAGGAGCCGCAGTTTTATGAAGCAGATCGGGTTTTAGTGTGAAAGTGTTAATGTGTTTAGTAATCTATGCTGTAATGGAGAGAGAGCAACAGCTCCATCAACAACAAGAGGGCACAACTCTTCACCACCAAACAAGACAACTTCTTACCAACTCTCTCTCTACACCTCCTTCACCAACCTTGGTCACCTGAAAAGCTTTCCAACTATATTTTTAGTGGCATGACTCCACAATGTTGGTCCTAGTTCAACGCCAAAACGTTCACCAAAGCGAGGCGAGACTTTCAGAGCTAATGACACGGCTAGGCTAGGCTAAGCTAATCTAAGTGTCCAGCTTTTACTAAAAAAAAACTTCAACAGAAAATAAAACTTTGAAAACCAAGATCGTCTTATGTAAAGGTCGTGTGATATTTTAATATGTGGTGTGCTTATTGAGAAAGGTTAACCGTCTAGACAGAAAAGATAGACGTGTAGATGCTAATGTTTCTCTTCTAGCTTCGAGATTTGACCACAGGTAACGGCCTCCGACTCGGATCGGCTTCAGGGTCAGATTTGACACATTATTTTGGTATTGCCCACCAATAATAGAATAAATATAGATCAAGAGGGGTTCGGGGGTGTAAATATCACAGGTTACCTATGCCACTGGCTGCAGAAGATGAGATATTTTGGTGAAAAGCTAGGACCGAGGGGTCGGAGAGTAAAGATGGCGGTGTGTCCGAGCAGGCGCGGCGCTCCGGACCCTGTGTATCCGCTTCACGGAGCCTCCCGGCCGGGGAGAGCCGAGCACGGGCCCGCGGCGATCCGACCCACCTCCAGCATCATCAACACTCACGGATCATCAACATCTCACTGAGCACGGAGGTGTATTCGCCCTCTTTCTTGTTATTTCAAAAAAGAAAAAGAAAAGAAAAAATCCAAAGTCTCCCCCCTCCTCCGCAGTGCGACTCACAGTGGGATCCGTGAGAGCATGTAACCTTTGCAACTGGCGTCATGCATCTCGGCTCTGAACACACGCACACACTCGTAAGTCTGTATATCCATACTTGTTGGGACCTGGCTTGACTTCTGGACCAAGCTACTCCAACTAACAAATAACAAATATATGCCTCGTGCTTCTTTTATATAATTACACATATAAAAAAAATGTAAATGTATATATATATACACACACACATATATATATATATGTGTGTGTGTGTGTGTGTGTGTGTGTGTGTGTGTGTGTGTGTGTGTGTGTGTGTGTGTACATTTTATTGTGTAGAGCAGACAAATATTTCCATAAGATCAAGGACCCCTATTTTTCAGATATCATTCTGAGGGGGAAACATTATGTCCCACAACGTAGGAAATACAAAGTGTGAGTCACACTCACACACTCAGCACTATATCGCGAGGTTCACGCACCTATTAGCACAACATGCCATCGATGCGATGAGAAAACAAAGGAGGAGGAGGCCCAAAATCTAAGTCTGCAACTCAGCGCCATTTTTGCTCTTTTCTCCTGTGCTTTATAAAAAAAAAACTGCTTGTTGCACATTCAGAAAATAGAAAAACGTGCCAGTAACTTAATATAATGTTAACATGTCCTCTGACCTCATACAGTGATGCTGTTTTACTCTCTGGAGCAAGAATTTCTAGTTTAAAGTCTTAGAAAGCCACCTTCTGAAGATGTACCCTGAAGATGGAAGGAATGTTTGAAAAACTATTGGACTAACTGGTGTGAAGCAGATACCTGAAGGTTAACTTTTAGATTTGGTTAAATAATGCAGAAGGAAGCCAGAAAGTGGAGTACTACATCTGTATTTATCAGGTTCTTCATCCATAGCTGCTCCCAAAGTTGTGATCTCTCCATCTTTTCTTAGTGATGTGTAATGCATGATTAGTTTTGGATAAAAAAACAATAAGAAAATTGTGCATTCTATGAAACTTGTAAGGCTGAGGGATGCAATGCTGTACACCACAAATTATGGGTGGCACGAGACCATGTCCGACGCCGATACAAATACTGCAACCTCAAGTATGAGTACCAATCCAATGCCATCTCTTTCTCTTTCTTCGGTAGTTAAGCTAATACATTTGTCTGGATGCACTTTAATTACAAAATGGCTTTTTCCCCCATATCCAGAGATTTTGATCCGTAGTGGATCAGAGCTGATACTGAGTATCAGGATGGTAAACCCGTATACAAATACTATATTAAATAGGCCTTATAGGCTATAATGTCAATTTAGGAATATGAATGAACCACAGAATGATGGCATCTAAGTTTTTACTTTAATTGTTTGGCCTGAGTAATAGGCTTTGGGTGCATACTGAATAGCCATTGCAGTTCCATCAGTGCTTTAGTAATGAAGTTGCACATTGACAGACCGCAGATGGCTGCTGTGTGTCATTTATTTAAAAAAACCAAACATGAGTCATATTATTTTTCCCTCCACACATCTCTGAGAGCTGGGCCACGCCATATGACGGTACAAGAGATAGACGCTGCAAAGCTATAATTCTTTTACAAAACTAAATTGTGGCTGGTGACAAAACATGTACTGCATTGAATCAGAAATCTTTATTGATCCCAGGGGAATTTGCTTATGCTACAACTGTGCAATCACACAGAAACATAAAAATAAACCTCTGTACTATGTACACTATGCTATATACACAACATGCTGTGGTCAGTGAGAGAGGTGGATATAAACACTATAGATAACATTTTCTACTAATTAACACAAACAGTGGTTTGGAGTGGTGCTCAATACTGAGCCCATTATTAGTAAGTTCAGTACTGATACATGATGAGGCTATTCCACATAATAAACTGGTGCATATTATAATAAAAATAAAGATACTGCCTGTAATGATAATGATTTTGCACCTCACTAAACCCACTTTACTGATTAGCTTGTAGCATTAGCCTTCTTTGGGGCATGAACCAAACGTAATGTTTTCTTGATTCCAAAGCTCAAGTGTAGTTGTCTCCTCACTTGGTCCTCAGTGATTGTGATGGATAGTCCGTGTGTGTCAGGGTCATCATTGGCAGCAGGAGGGGATGGAGGCTCTAGTAGGTGAGGGGTGGTAAATGTAGAGCAGCATTCTGGCAAGGCACATCAGTGGAATAGGTGCTTTGAGGGACATGTCAATAGTGGAAAGTGCAGAGTGAAGGACTCATTATGGCTACGTTCCAGACTATCAGTCCAGAGATTTCTAACACAATGATCGCCACAGTGATGGTGTTATTCACTCTGCCATCCCACTACTGGGCAGATCCAACCTAGTGCTGGTGAAGAGGCAGCCAGCCACTGTCCGAACAGTCAGAGGAGCAGCCAGTGCAGCCCCGCAGGTCTGTCTGGAGACTATAGACTCTTCATGGAAGACTTTTTATGAGCCTCATGGCAAGGACACCAATAGCCTCACAGAGTGTTCCTTTTCCTTGACCTTTCGCTCCTCCACAACATCCCCTTTTCATCTTTCCCCTCCTTATCTCAGAGGAAATGTACAAGATGATCTCTCTGTGCTTTGTTTTGTCTTGCCCCACTGAGATCAGCTGGTTTTGGTAGTAAGTAAATAGCAGCCGCTAGCTGTGATAGCATTAGCAGTGTATTGGCAGCCCAGACAAAGAGTCATAAACATCAGAAATGCAGTATTAACACTCTCAAAGCTCATGCTTAGAGAAGATACTACTAGGCTCCCTTCCGCGCACATAAAAGTAGCACATGTAAATAGTAAATTAAACTAACTACTTAAGTTCCAATCTACAAAGTCATGTGTGCAACAGAATGTGTTGTCTCTAACACATGAATAGAGAGAGAGGGATCATTTAGCCACCTGTCGTGACCTAACAGAGGTGATAAAGGGCCTCTTTTAGTGGAATTGTACTCTCAGCTGAGAAAGGCGGCTGTCTGTGAGAATGGAAAATTACCAGTTTCCCACTCCCCCCCGACCCCCACCCAAATAACTTAAGCTGTTCACACCATGAGACCAAGCATACTCCTAAACTTTCCATTCACTGACCACAGTCACATTTTCTTTAGAATGAATCACCGATGTGTATATATACCCTATGTGATGTTAGCTGATTGCATAACTGTTGATGATAAGGAATTGCTGAAACAGCGGCTGAACACCCACCTCTTCACTAAATAGTGAAGTGTATAGTCCGACAGGGCCCTGGTGGAGTACTAGGTTTATCGTAGTCTCTTAATTATCTCTTATCTCTTTAAGTCTATGTTTTGGACATGTTTTCTTGTGGACTACACAGCACGCACGTACATGAGTGCTCCGGGTAACAGCCTCTGCCAAATGCTGTGAATGTAAATGTAAGTTCAAAGTGTAATATATTTATAGCACATTTATAGACATGTGAATTAACAATATATTAGGACACTATATATGTCTAAGTATAATGTATTTTTTGTATCAAATGTGTATTAAAGTAATATTGTTGTCAAGTGACCTTGATTTCTTAGAATGGTTTTTGATACCGGGTGTTTGTTTTTCTATAAACCAGACTTTCTGATATTTTCTCTACAATCATACCCTTTCACATAAACACACTTTACTCTAAATTACCATCAAGTATTAAATTATGGCTTTAAAAAATGAAAGCAAAATGCAAGCATTTTATATTCTCACTGTAAAAAGCACAAAAAGGTATGAAACATCCCTGGTATAATACTTGGACTAGTGGAATTAAAATTGAAAATGTTCTTGCAAACACCTTGGTAACTATTGACTTTCATGAGAAATCTTATTCTGTTTTAATTTTGATCCCGTAGAAATTATTCAATTACACTCAGAATTGTGAACTGATATTGAATAATTCATTGTGCTTATTTATTTAATTAGAAGGTTCTCAAACAAGTTCCATTCCCTCCCCCAGAACGTGGTTCTGTAACTAGTATTCAGGGTCCCTCTGATCCCTGTATGTTGGGAGTTACAAACTAGCACAAAAGGGGGCGGGGGCATGAGGGTTAGTTTGAGAGTCACAGTCTTCGTAAGTAAGTAAAAAAGCTAAAGTGTCATGGACTAAATTTCAGACATAATCAACAATGGTGTTGTAGTAAGAGTCTACATGCTTTTTAGGTTAGTCTTAACTTTTGTTTATTTAAATTCTTTATTATTGATTGTTATATTGTTTTTGCTGTTTAGGTCCATTTTTAACTCGGAAACATATGGAACAAATGATAAAAACTACATACCTGTATGTTTAGAATGTACATTGAATGCCTGTATAATGACTGATTATGTAATAAAAGACTTAATGAATGCATATAAATTCTGTATCAAAACAACAATCATAGAAAATGGAAAATTGGTATAAAAAATATTTACTCACCTCTGCAGCTGCAGTGATTACCCAGAATGTAAAACACGTGTAAATGCGCAAGGCAGACCATATTATCTCCCATATCTTACCTTCTGTGTAAAGGCCTCAAATACAGGTTCTCTCTGTATAAATCCTGATGTAGTCAGTCTGGTGGTTATCGTTACTCATTTGGCTGTGAAAACTCACTGATGCTGTGGAATATCACATCTGGACTGTGTTCAGCAGAAAACGGCTGGTAGGGTTGTTGCTTTGTATCTGATTCAGTATTAGAATTTGCATATAATAGAATAGAATTAATTTAATAAATGCTAAAAATCCATCCATCCATCCATCCCTCCATCCATCCATCCATCCATCCATCCATCCATCCCTCCATCCATCCATCCATCCATCCATCCCTCCATCCATCCATCCATCCATCCATCCATCCATCCATCCCTCCATCTTTGTCACCATCGATTTATTTGTCAACATCTCTATGACATGTTCAGCTGAATCTGCTCTTTTGTGTGACCGTTTTATGACTAGATCAACAGAATCTGTTCTCATTTACTTTAAAACACAGTAGAATTAAACTGTAGGCATATTGTTCTGTATGTACTATAAATGATCCGGTAATAGCTTTGGATTATTCTGTATCTTCTATTAATAATTTAATAACTACTATGAATGATACAGTTTGTTCTATGACATTTTCAGTAACTACTGTAATCCACACAGGGCTGGTTTCCAGAACCTAAGTATAGTCATGCATTAATATTTTGCTTTCAATAAATAATCTCTGGAATAGAGAATATGGAATAGAGAATATGAGGAATAGAAGAGTGAAGCCCTCAGAGTTTTAGAAGTTTGTAATGCTTTTCTGTTACAGAGATGCAAGGTTTGGTTGTATGTGTGCATGTGTGAGTGTGTGTGTGTGTGTCTGTGTGTACAAGTAGGTTATTGTTGGTGGTTGACATCTGTGGGGTTACAAAAAATTATTCTTTAGTACCGTAACTGGTGCATCTACATGAAAATACACACACACACCTGCTTGACACAAAAAGGTTACTATAGAAACAGCACTGGCCATTTGCATTCACCCTCATAGTGACAGACAAAGACGATGTACTATAGGTCAAGGTGCCATCACACACACACACACACACACACACACACACACACACACACACACACACAAACATGTCTGGGCTCCTATGTCATATTTACTATTGCAACCTTTTTCACTGCAATCACATATTTCTCATTTAATTAAACTGCAGCCTCCGATCCACAAAGAAATGCAAATGCACTACAAGCTCCTATTCACACTGTGACACTGATTTTCTTAAAATACAAAACACAGAACACATTTTGTATTAGTAGGTTTATCATCACAGAAATGTATGTGAATGAAATGAATGATTAAAATCACTATTATAATGACTTTATGCAATCATAATTTTGTGCTGGGGCTGTAAATGCACACTCAGGTATGCTGAGATCTCTGTGAAGGCTTAGAAACTGCACCTGTGCCCTGGTTTTTGTAATCAGTGTGTGCATAAATAGTCTGTGTGTTTCTTAACGAAACCTTTGCACATTTAAATGTCAAATGATGTGTGAGAAAAAGTAATTCTACTCTATACTCAGAACTATCTAAATACGTGGAAAACCAGTGGATATATGGACAGATACATAGCTAAGATCAGACAGGTCAAAATTTCTGAGGCTTGGAAACTGTGTAAAATGCAAAGGAAAGTCCACGTTCTGCCCCATGCTTTCTTTTGAATGAGCTGCAATAAAGAGCAGCCAATCAGAAATGAGATTGATTGAACGTCTTACACGGACAGTAATGAAACAGAACCAGTTTAACTTCATGGTTGGAAAATGGTAATGTGAGAATGAATTATGACAAATGATGGAATTCTTTGGGTAAACAAATCAGGGAAAGATGGACAAGCAGGAAAATGTACGAAACAGGCCCTCAACAAACACCTCAGCCAATCAGAGCCTTCCGTGGTTATAATTTATAAACACCTCAATTTATCATAACACCCAACTTATCTTATCTTATCTTATCTTATCTTATCTTATCTTATCTTATCTTATCTTATCTTAACTTATCTAATCTGATCTTATCTTATCTGCCACAAAAAAAATACCCTCCTTGCTCCACCTTGCTGGTGCACCAGTGTCTGACCACAGAACCAATCTTGACTCGATATTTAGTGATGGACCTCTTTCAG
This sequence comes from Hemigrammopetersius urotaenia, assembly GCA_037974485.1. Classification (NCBI taxonomy): domain Eukaryota; kingdom Metazoa; phylum Chordata; class Actinopteri; order Characiformes; family Alestidae; genus Hemigrammopetersius; species Hemigrammopetersius urotaenia. The sequence continues at coordinate 10,574 of JBBPDC010150581.1, forward strand.
GCTAGCCGTGACACTGGTGCGTAAAACCCAAGCAACACCACTCTGACTGATACACACCTCACACTCAACACACCACCCTGTCTGGTCAGCAGTGATCCTGTGGTCATAAACTGACCAGGAAGAATGGAGCTGAGGAGTGGTGTTAAATAATGCAGCAACTGATGGACTGCAGTCTGTAACTGGACACCCATATAGTGGGCCCAGGTAGGGGGTTCAGTAAAGTGACCAGAGAGTATGGATCAGTAATTGAGTACTTCAATGTGAACCAGGGCAGCACTTAACTTCTGGACGTATTTTGGATAAAAACTGTTTCTCATGCTGCGTAAATGGTATCATTGTGATTTTAACTAAGTGGTGGGTGTGGGTGTCACACAATTATGTAAATAAATATGCCATTTCCGTTAACATAACTGGGAAGCCTACAGAAAGCTATACACAATTTCATGTATATGTTCCACACTATTACTACTCAATATTAAATCTCAAGAAAGGCGAATACAGTAAACCCTTGCTTATCGCAGAGGTTACATTTTAAGAGCATCAGCGTATGGTGGAAAAGACGCATTGTTGTGATGTGGTAAAAAAATGTCTAAAAGCACCTATTTTTATAGCGTAGTCACAGTCAGCTGTACTCAGAAGCAGGAGGTTTGAAAATCTGCGATGGACTGAAACCGCGAGTGCTGATCCGTGGGAGTTTACTGTACTTTCTGGTAAAAAGGTGCCACACGAAGTAAACAATGAATATTACTGACACTCCAGGGGTCTACAGTTAACTTGAGGAGTAAGTCAGTTTATAGACTTCATTTGATGTTAATTTGGTAATCTGTATAGAAAATTAATTGCAGCATCCAATGTTTCTTCTGAAATTAAGTGAGTTTGTGTAGAGTTTGTCCCACCTTGACATCAGTCCCAGCAAGTTTATTCTCATGTGTAGCTGCACCCCATTCATTAGTAATGCTTTATGGAAAATATACAAGCTGTGTTTTTGCAGCTGAACTCCTGTGTCAGCAGCGGACTGACCTGACAGCAGCTGAATTCACTAATTATTGAGGTCTTTCACAAACATTTATATATATTATGAAGTAAAGCGGCCCCTTATAGTCATGTGTGAACACACCACACCACAGCACGCAGTGTGAACAATGTGAAATTCCTTAAAAAATTTAACGTATTCACCAAGTGAAGCAGTGGACAGCCAGGGGAGAAGTGTGTGTTGACTATACTGTACCTTGCTAAAGAGTACCTCAGTGGTGCCATTGGCAGTCCTAGTATTCAGACTCATGACTTTCCATTGCAGGGGCAACTCTCTGCAGTTCCAGCGGTAGTTCCTCATGCTCAGACAGAGAGTATGTCTGTACTTCCCAGCTACCTTTGATTAAATAAGTTTAACCAATAAATGGTGTGAGTAAAATCTTGTTTTAATGTGTGTTAATTTCATCTTTCTGTCATTTCATGCTCCTACCATCATGCAATCACGAGACTGAAACGTAGCAGCATCACAGCCTGCCATGGTCAACATTTACATTTTTCTTTAAGCACTTTTTAACCAACTGTACACTTGTTATGGTTTTTGAGGTATATCATGGAACACTAAAAGGCCATGGGAAAAAAGTGTTTAAGATGTAGACGGACTTGTTGGATTTTCTCATGTTTTATATATTCACATTGGTAAGAGTGTGGCATTTAGGGTTTAGTACTAGTAAGAAAAAACGTTTTCTTTATAGTTCTTCTTCTTCTTCTTCTTCTTCTTCTTCTTATTATTATTATTATTATTATTATCTTATTGTTATTATTATTATTATTATTATTATTATAGTTATTATTATTATTATTTTTTTTATTTTATTATTATTATTATTCTCTACTGCATAGTACACTATAGGGACAAAAGTATAGGGAAACACCTTTAAATGATTGAATTAAGGTGGTCCCTTACTTTCAGCACAGGGCTTAATCTTAATGCTTCAGCAGACCAAGACATTTTGGACAACCTCATGCTTCCAACTTTGTGGAAGAACCTTTTCTATTCCAGTATGACTGTACACCAGAGCATAAAGCAAGCTCCATATAGACATGGTTGGATGAGTTTGTTGTAGAACTGGAGCGGAGATTTTTATCCAGGCCTTCTCATGTCTGATCTCTACAGCACGAATGGGCAGGAATTCCCACAGAAACTCCAAAATCTTGTGGAAAGCCTTCCATGAAGAGTAGAAGCTGTTATAGTTGCAAAGGGGTGAGTCTATTTATTGCAGTGTCATAAAGGCACCGGTTGGTGTGTATTTTAATTTACTGTTTTGTTTTTTTTTAGTAAGAGTGTGAGGGGGAGAGAGGGCGCCCCCTGGTGGTCCGTGTGTGTTTCAGTGTCTGTAGACCTTCCCGGTAGCCGTAGCTCCATCCCAGCAGGCTTCTGCTGTCCTGCACAACCAGGGAAAGAGGATAATAAGTTCTTAGCTGCCTCATCAATAATCCTCCATACTCCAGTTCATAGACAAGACCACAGTCTTATCTGTCATGTAAGTATGACTTTTCCGTCTCAGTTCTGGTCGCGGTGGGCTGAATTTCAGGACTGCTATAAAGGAGAGCTCTGGATGAAGTCTCATGAGCTCCAACAGCCTCGGGCGAGGCTCAGATCATTCTAAAATCCCTGTGCCTTGTCTCATCTATAGCTTACAGTATTTTGCATTTGTCCGTATGTGTGTTTTATTCGTATACAGTTTTTACAGCAGATTTATCAGACATCAGCTTTATCCACCCTTAGCTTCTCCAGCTAAAGACTACCAGATCGGTGCGATGGGGTTTATGTCTTTTTGAAGACATTTTATCCAAAATAGCGTGTATTTTGTCCTTGTAATGGGCTCAAATGTTCAACTGAAGGTGTCCATATCAATTACATATCCTTCAACCGTTTATAACCCTGTAATTATGCATGTATGGACTAATCATAGTAATAGTTCTAGAAGTTATAAATCGTTCATAATAAACATGATTTGTAGGACTACCGGGGGTTATGATAGTATGTGTGATTGTCGTTTGTCTTGTTTTTTCCGTTTATTTTCGTGCAAGCTGTCATGCCAGCTGGGCCATTGGTGTCTCTCTCCCTGTCTGGGCTCATTTTCTCCCTTTGCATCGTTTTCATTAATAGTAATAGATAGAACAGGTAGTTTAGGGTAGGGCACGTAGGCATCTGTCTCGTTTATCAAGACAAATGATGTATAAAGGCTGTAATTTCGTATTTTTGTCATCGTGTGCAGCCTTTTGCATCGCAGCAGGGTGCGGACTGTTTGGAGATGACGTCATCCCGGCATTTCCTGCACACACAGGGAATTACCAGCAGGGGGCGCAACAACGCTCAATTAACTCTCATTCATTTTAAAGGAGCATTACTCCTGATTATTCTCATTTTTGCAAAAAGAAGTAGTCGTTAAGATATTAGCCAAGTTATTCAGAGGGGTTTAATTTGAAATGATTGTTTCTAGATAGAGGGGCAGCTAGTGGCCTAGTGGTGAGGGAATTGGCCCTGCAATTAGAAGGTCGTGGGGTTTGAATCCCAGGAGGTCAATGGCATCACTGAAGTACTTTTGAACAAGGTAGCGTCCCCACACACTGCTTGCCGGGCGCTGCGTTCCTGGCTACCCACTGTTTCAATTGGTGAATGGGTTAAATGCTGAGGAAGCATTTCAGGCTGTTCACACTGTGTGCTTTGGCGTGTTCACAACAAATGGACACTTACACTTATTTACATTAGAGAAACTTATAGTTGGGGTGGGAACCAGCATTTAAGTAAAGTAAAAGTGTAACGTGTCCATTTATTATACGTGAAAACACCACAGCAAAGCACACAGTGTGAACAACACAAAACGCTTTCTCTGCATTTAACCCATTCATCCAAGTGAAGAGAGCTAGAACACAGTACCCAGGGAGCAGTATGTGGGGACGGTATCTTACTCAAGGGCACCATAGTGGTGCCACTGACAGCCCTGGGTCAATCAAACCCACGGTCTTTTGATCACAGGGGCAACTCCCTAACCACCAGGCTACCAACTGCCCGTGGTTTAATGACTCTTTGAGGAGGTAGTGTACAAAATGTACAGTATGTCACAGTATAATTAAAATTTCTGATGGTTTTGATTCACATCATGTTATTTTGAATTTAGTTTTTTCCCCACAAATAAAAACCTATTAGAAGACAGTAAGGATATTTGTGCATGTAAATAGTAGCTTATTTTACTTCAAATAAACATATTGAATAAGTATATATCTATTTTTTTATTTGTGCAAACTAGCAAACAAAAACTGAACAAACCTGTCAGGTAAACTGTTTTCTTTTTAAAACATCTTTTGAAAACCGTTTACAGGCACTAAACATTGACTAGACATTAATTAAGTGTAGTTTTAGACCCAAAAAACTTCAGGTTTTATAAAACTAATATTTAAAAACAAACCTGCTAACCCGAGTAGAAGGCACTTCATCTTGTCCTTGCTTAAACAAACCGTAATTGCGGTTGTTAATTTAATAAAGCCTATTTTCAGAGAAGTCCAGTCATGTATCTGAACGTTCTGTTTCACCGACTCCGCTGGGGGACCTCTGTGCCTCTAATGTCTAGGTATATGTGGTAACCATTTTCAACAGCCATGTATAGTGAAAAACCACGTGTTTTGGTAAAAAATGAAAATGGTGAAAATGCCTATTTTTATAGTGTAAACCATAAATATGCCCCCAAATATGCTCCCAAAACACTTAATTTCATTTAAAACATTTAAAAATGCATCCATAAAGAAAATGTAGAGGTAAATGAATAATCAGAAAACTTTATTGCTTAAAAAACTGTTAGCATTAGCGGTTAGCATTAACAGCATGCAAAGACTTGTACACAGAAGAAACGTTGAAATAACTCTCTCTACTCACATGTTTAGAAATACTAATACTAAATAAACTGAGATAACTGTTGAAAATTTGGGGAGAAAAGTTTAAAACACTAAAATATGAGGACATGACACAGAGCAGTCATGCTATATGCTGCAGCAGCTTCTTCTTTCTGCGGTTGACAACTTTTCAGTGGGCTGGTGGCGGTTATACACTGAATCCGCGAATGCTGGTCCGCGTAAAACTGAGGGGTAACTGTATACTCATTTAGAAGACACTGGTGAGTTCAGTGGTAATTTTGGATGGCTAATTAACAAACAGTAATTGTGTTGCAGTGAAGAAATGTAGTCACATTTCTCTAGAATGTACTATTTCACATCGAAACTCTCTGAATGACTTACAACTTATAACTACGCTGAACTTTAAAAAAACTGTTGGAGTTCACTTTTCTTTCTTTAGATGTTGTCCTGAACCAGACGTTTAGCTGTTTTCCGGCCAGCTTAGCCCACTAAAGGCATGAGAAAGACCCTCTGAGATGAATGAAGGTGGCATAAAATGTGCCTATGCATTCAGCTTTTTGTGATATTTGGGAGTGTTTTTGAAATAAGTGTAGATGTAAACATCATAGTAAATACCAACATTTTAGCTGTAACATCCCTCATTCTTAGGGATTATGTTCTTTAAATCTACACACAGAATAAAGGCAAAGCAGTTATTCTAAACATAGCTAAGCTGAGACAGCCTTGTTTCTTACATTTACATTTATGGCATTTATCAGATGCTTTTATCCAAAGCAACTTCCATTCCCTAACTACGGGGGACAGTCTCCCTGGAGCAACTTGGGGTTAAGGGTCTTGCTCAGGGACCCAGTGGTGTGCTGAAGGTAGGATTTGAACCTATGACCTCTTGGTCCAGAGGCAAGTATCCTACCACTAAGCCATCACCACCCACACAGATGTCTGATCTGATGACTTTGTGGGTCACACACAACAAACTGCCAGCACTGAAACAAATCTGCCGCTTGTTTGGTATTATAAGAGTATCTTTAAATTGTTTAGAGGCTGTTCAGTCTGTTCCTGATCATGTGCAATACAGAAATAATTCAAACTGCCAGCAGGCCTTCCAACACACAGAGCCTTGTTTTAACTTAAAGGCTGGTGTATGTGTGTTTGTGTGTGTGTGTGTGTGTGTGTCGGCAGAATGTCCGATAAAAGTGAGCTAAAGGCAGAGCTGGAAAGGAAGAAACAGCGCTTGGCTCAGATCAGAGAGGAGAAAAAGAGGAAAGAGGAAGAACGCAAGAAGAAAGAGGTGAGAGTCCTATAGCAGTGTGTGTGTGTGTGTGTGTGTGTGTGTGTGTGTATGCGTGTGTGCGTTCGTGTGTTAGTGTGTGTGTGTGTGTGTGTGTGTGTGTGTGTGTTTGTGTGTATGCGTTTGTGTGTTAGTGTGTGTGTGTGTGTGTGTGTGTGTGTGTGAACTTATATTTCTATATCAGGATCATATTTCCTCACAAAAATGATCTTGCCTCTGTTTGCCTCTGACTTAAAACTTTTACAAAACACCTTTTAAAACACAAATGATATTAACCTGAAATCTAGCCTTATTATTGTTACTATTTAATATTAATTAAAGTAACTTCTACTCAGAAGCTATTATGATTTCTTTCAGTATTTTCTATGAATTATTCAGTAAATACCATAAATTACTATGAATAATTCAGTTACTATTATAAGTCATATAGTGATCGCAACGAACAATTGTTCTGAGTATGAGTAAGGTGTTGTATGATCTTGTTCAGTGCTGAGATTTCTCAGTTCAGTTAGAGTTATTTATTCCTGTACAGGTGATTTTTAAAAACACACTGAATACAACTGAAACTATTGATGTGTACTTTATTGTTTGGATGTAATTACACTGTAAAACCCAACTTAAACAAAGTAACTGAGCTTCACGTATCTAGTTAAGAATGTAAAACACATATTGCTTTGTTAATGTAAGTATATGAGGATGTTAAGTCAGCCAGATCAATCAGTGTATTTCATAACAGCAATTAAAGTGTATTTCAAAACAGCCATCATAACTACTGTGAAATGAATTAATTATGTAGTTCTGCAATTTTTGTGAAGTGTCTGTTTGTGTGTGTGTGTGTGTGTGTGTGTGTGTGTCACTCTGATCCATTTCTTTTTGCAGACTGATGGACGCAAGGATGGTTCGTCGCCCCCTAATGACGACTCTGATCTGGAGCGGAAGCGGAGAGAAGCAGAGGCTCTACTGCAAAGCATGGGCATCACTGACCCCGCCATGGGTACGACTGCAACAGTGCATCATGGGAAATGTAGTGCTGTTGTTTAGTTCTGGGAGCTTAGTGTAATAGCTTATATTTAAAGTTTGTTTTTTGTATGAAAAGTTTGCTCGTGTGGATTCTGATGCCGTGTGACTGTCCATGTTTAGCATTTATAGATCCATGTTATTTACATGCATGTATGCTTAGCTGAAAGCAGTTTTTTGTTTATGCTGTTGTGCGTCTGAGGTCAGGGAAAATAGGATGACTATAATATTTTAACAAATTTTCTCTAGTGATTTTACAAACGTTCCTACCTGCTGTTGCCCCAGTCGTTGTTCTCATCCTGATAAATGCTGATTATTTTGTTTGTTTGGAATGAGCTCTCCTTAAAACACATGTTACTCCTGCATGATTTTAACCACTTTTGCATTTTTGTCTTCCCTTTCTTCCTGGCATGCTCCACTTTTTTGGTTTGTATTGCTTCTTCCCGCACTTTACGTATTCCTGCTTCTCTCCCGTGCTTCTTATTATTGATTTTACCTTTTCGTTTTGTTTTGCATGCAAACGGGCTATTCCCCTTTGTGTATGTGTGTGTGTGTGAGTAGTGCAGCCTCTGCGTGTAGTAACAGAGGATACGTGTTTATTTCATTATTTAGTCCCCCCTCCCATGTCCCCTTCTGCTAAATCGGTGGGCAGCGAGACAGGCAGCCAGGACTCTGGAGATGGAGCCACGGGACCCAGGTAACTCTCAGCAATTCTGCTGTTTGAACCCATTAAACGAAAGTGCCAACGTTTCTCTAGTCTAATCGCTGTCTTTATCTATTGCTCAAGAATAACACAGACAATATTTGCTCGTTTCTCAGTGGAAAAGATACAGAAAAGAACAAATCTCACAACGATCAGATTTGATTCAGAACTAAACTCTTTTAAGAAAGACTTGCGAATGTGAAATTGCATCTCAGTTCAAATCAGTTCATTTTGGTATGATTCCAAATGAATTACAAAAACAACCCTGAATACATATATGTGACTGTAGTAGTGGAATACAAATAATTACAAAGCAAAAAAGCACCAATTAAGAATACAGTGTTTTTGCCCAAAATTGAGGCCTGGCTGAGATCATTTATTCCATTGGATTTTATATGCCTTTAAATCAGTTTAGTTTACACCCCTGTTCCAACAGATTCCTTGTGTGTCTACATACCAACCTGTACCCTCATGCATGCCAGGGCTCTGTGTAAATAACAAGCTGTTTAGAGTTTGTGTGTTTATGTGTGTGTGGATAAACATTGTAAGGTATAGCTTTCCTTGAACATATCTTTTCTTTTTGACTCTCTTTGCATGCATGCTTCCATCTATGTGTGTGTGTGTGTGTGTGTGTGTGTGTGTGTGTGTGTGTGTGTGTGTGTGTGTGTGTGTATGTGTGTGCGTAACAGGACACTACATTGGGACTCTGACCCTTCTACGCTTCTGCTGCATTCCGACTCTCAGCTTGGGTACTACTCTCTGCTCTTCTCTCTAAATCTGTGTGTGTTGCTATCCCTGCTCCAAAACACACCTGTCTCAACTAACCAATCACCAGGCCCTTCATGTGCTCAGATGGGGCGGGAGTACGGGGTTCTCTTGGGAATTGGGAAATAACACCATTATTAAAACTCCAGTTCCATCATCCTAGAGCACTTTCATCATTTCATCTTCATATCGTGCCACAACATTGTATGGAGGGCAGATTCACAAATGGGTTTTAACTAAGGATACATCGATTTTTATTTTTTTTTGGCCGAAACCGAAAACCGAAAAGAAATGATTAATATTAAATTATAAAAAGAATAAACCTGTTACAAAACAATGAAAATAATTATTTAGCATTCAAACAATGCACAATATAAAATAATATTTGAAATAAAATATTTTACTTGGCCCCATGAATAGCCTAAAAGCAAGAAATATTATATAATTAAATCTCTTTATTCAAGTGCATTTTAATATTCTGAACGAAGTGCATTCAGAACAAGTGCTTTAAAAACTGTTGAAAGATATTACAACATTCTCTGTAGGCCTAAAACAAAATAGTGTATTAAGACAGAGACTGGCAGCGCTTATATTAACTGTAATTACCTGAAAACTTTATTGCCTTTTCAGAAACACAGATGGAGTGGGTGTGCTCGAAGGGTCTCGCCTCTTCTCTGCTTCATGCTCTGGATGGCGATCATATGATGAATTAAAAATTAAACCCCGACGTTGAGAAAGTCTTTGTTAATGAACCTCCTCTAGAGATTTCGGCATTGAACGCTTTACATTTACATTACATTTACGGCATTTATCAGATGCTTTTATCCAAAGCGACTTCCATTCCCTACCTACCGGGGACAGTCTCCCTGGAGCAACTGGGGGTTAACGGTCTTGCTCAGGGACCAAGTGGTGGTGTGCTGAGGGTAGGATTCGAACCCATGACCTCTTGGTCTACAGGCAAGTATCCTACCACTAGGCCACCATCACCGCTTTACAAATGGCTTTCCGGAAATGCACCACACAACAGACATGTTGACTCTAATCCAATCTGGAGCTGCAGGTTGTTGGTGTTGATTGCGTACTCACTGTTTCGTTTGGGTTCGGTGGCCGAATATTTGGTGCACCCCTAGTTTTAACCCTTTAATGTCAAAACAAAACATGAGATCGGCTTAATCTACAGTTTAATTTGCATTTCTTCAATAAAATTCCTCATTCTGATCCATGTATTATAATATGGACAATGTTCACACACTTACAGCTCAGCTTCTCTGACTCTAAGGGCTGGTGTTCCAGACATTAAGCCTAGTCTCGAACTAAACACAAGTACCTATACTAGCTTTAATGTGTCACATGTGAGGCATTAGGTTTTAGTAGTAGTAAAACATGTCTAATCTAGAAAAGGTGTAATAAATTGGAAAAATTAATATTACTAAATCAGATTGCTTTAATCAATCTAAAGTTGAGATCTTTATTATGATTGTGTAATGGTTTGCCCTATTGTGGTGATGTCCACCACTAGTGGGCGCTCACCAGACTGTATATGTTTTAAAGTAGCTCTCAAAGGTGTCAGCTTACACTTTTTTACAATCTGTCAAGTGACAACCTGATAGCTTAATTTCTCACAGTACCAGAGCAGTCTGAGGACCAAATTGTTGATGTGAGCTGTCCCAAATATTTGGGCAAAAGTGTATTTTCCACAACCTATAGATTAAATGTCCCATTTGTACAGCTGTGTAAATGTTAAAGGAATATCTTTACCAAATATTCTGAAAACAAATGCAAGAAAGTAGGCACCAATAACCAAATTCTTTTTACAATAACGCAGGTCAAATTTTTCCCCCCTGTAATAATCAGACACTACAACACACTTTTCTAAACCAGTGTTTCATGCTGATTTCAGATTTTTTTTAGTCGCATCAACTTTTTGAATTATGAGTAATATTAGATCTGCAATAGACCTGCATGCATTTTTTATTAAAGCGCAGCACCAATCAAGAACTGCTTCAGTATTTTCAGTGTGGAGTCAGACAGGCCACACTGTGGC
>JBBPDC010150650.1:0-21254 GCA_037974485.1 Hemigrammopetersius urotaenia
TCAGGAGATTGTCTTGACCAGGACCACACCCCTAAATGCATTGAGGCAACTGCCATGTGATTGGTTGATTAGATAATATGTATATATGCAATATCATAGTTTTGTCCATATATGTATCTATGTGTGTGTGTGTGTGTGTGTGTGTGTGTGTGTGTGTGTGTGTGTGTGTGTGTGTGTGTTTGGATGGATATAGATATACTTTACACATTTTTTTAAAAAAGAAATGCTAAACGGTGGAACTACCCTTTAAGCTCGCCCGTCCTGTCCTGCGGCTCCGCGGCTGCAGAGGGCGCTAGTGCGGACTGTCTGAGCGGGATCTCTGCCTCCGCTTCCGATACATACAACGTTCTCTGTACGAAGTGGCAGTAAGAAAGTTAGTGAGACTTTTCTCTTTTAAGCAAGATACCCTTCGTTTAAACGTTTTTTCCTCCGGCAAAGTGTTAAGTATTTTAAGAACGCGTTTAATCTGGTGTCGAAACAAAAGAGAACGTAGCTGGTAAGTGCCTGAAACCTTTTGTTAATCCAGTAGACTCGGTCTGTAGCGTGGATGTTTGTTAGCTAGCAAGAGATGTTCCGCCTTCAGGAGCTTAGGTAATACTCAACTACATCTAAAATACAAATTCTGTTACAGATAAAACCACCACTGCATCTAAACAAATGACCACTAATGCCAGCATTAATGAGAGCAAACCTAGGAACACATTAGCTTGGTAGCAAGTTAGTAGTCGGATGTTTCTGGCCTGCTGCTGGGTTCTTGCTTACGTGAGAAATAAGCTATTATTACATCAAAATAATATAACGTGAAGCCCGTTTTAACATCTTTTAGTGTATTTTTAGTGACGTATTTAACGTATTTTTAGTGATCGGTCATTTCATTTTCCATATTCAAAATCACCAACAGATTGGATTGACATTCATGCCCAGTGAGAGATACAATACTGGGACACACCAGGATTTGCAGGGTTCGGGCTAGGCCCTTTACTTTTCCCGAAAGACTTAATTCCTCAGCATACCAAGACATTTGGGACAACGCCATGCTTCCAACTTTGTGGACACAGTTTGGGGGGAGACACTCCAGCATGCCTGTGTCCCTGTGCACAATCAAGGTCCACAAAGACATGACTGGATGAGTTTGGTTTGGAAGAACTTGACTGGACTGCGCAGAGCCTTGACCTCTACCCATTCCAGCAAATTTGGGATGAACTGAAAGAGATTGGATTGTGAGCCAGTCCTTTTAGTCTAACATCAGTGCCTGAGCTCATAAATGCTCTGCAGAATAAATTGCCACAAATATCCACAGAAACACTCTTCTGGAAAGCCTTGCAAGAAGGGTGGAAGCTGTTATACCTGCAAAGGGGGACCAGCATCATATTATATTCTAAATATTTGAATGCAGTGCAGTTAAGAAAACAGTTGGTGGAGTGGTCAGATGCCCCAATACTTTTGTTCGTATAGGGTACAAAGAAAACATTTCCCCCACACTAGTGAACGTAGGCTTAAATTAAGAGTTGCAAGGGAAAAAATGGCGCCAGAGTTAGTTAATACTCTGCCAGAGCACAGCCAGATTACACAGTGGGGGGGGGGTGTTTGTTTTATAGTGCCATTCCCGACACTACACAGAACTGTCTGTTTGTCAAGTAGACTGATTACCTAAAATGTGTTCAGTTGGTTCTGAACTACTTACAAATACAGACTTTACCAGCTTGCCAGTTTTTTGTCACAGAACAATATATTCGCCAAGCTTTGACTCGGAGCTGGGCATGTAGGTAGGATATGGGGATTAATAGTGTTTTCTGTGTGGTGTGTTGAAGAGAGCCCTTCCCAGCATGTCGCTGCCCAAGCGGGAGGTTGAGGAGCTGCGGCCTTGGGTGGAGCGCACTGTGAAAAAAGTGCTTGGCTTCTCTGAACCAACCGTGGTCACAGCAGCTCTGCACTGTGTAGGGAAAGGCTTGGACAAAAGAAAGACTACAGGTAGGAAAAATCCAAACCTTGTGTCTGTTTTGTTGAAAATAGTGGAAGAGTAATTTGTCCATGTTAAATATTAAGCTGTCAAAACAAGTCTGCAAGATTAGTATTTAACAGTGAAAAGACCCGCCCTACTCTGTTTTTTTCAGACCAGCTAAGGCCATTTCTTGATGATTCCGCAAGTGGCTTTGTGGAGCGGCTCTTCGAGGCACTAGAAGAGAGCAGGAACTCTCGAGGCAACAAGGGTACAGGAGAGAGGAACCGCAAGAGAGACCTGAAGGTCTGACATATGCACAACTTTTGTGGTTTTGTATTATTATTTGTATGTCAATGTAATTGTCATTTATACAATAAAACTATGGCAAATATTCATAATTCTGCAAGAAATCCAATTTACAATTTTACACTAAGGTGCTGGGGAAACCTGAATAATAGAAACTAGCTTTAAATGGGGCTAAGAGTCAGCGCTAATATAAAAATTAACTGGTGTAGTGGCAAACTGTAATGTCTAAGGCCCTTACAGTTTTTTCTTCATTAGTGCGTAATCTCCCATTAAGTTAGTTTGTTAACATAGCCATTAAGTTGTTAGCACATCTTTTAATTGATTTGTTTCTGGTTTCAAAGTGTGTCAATTTGCTAAGGATATAACTGTTCATAACAGGGACCCAACATTTAGTGACTGTAAAGTTTGCTAAAGTTTTGAATCTTATTGGTTAAACATTAGATCTGATTACACTAGATTTAATAACACCTTTGTATTCTGTGCTAAATATGAAACACAAGTCTCTCTCTCTATCTCTGAAGGATGTATTTGGCGATGAAGTGGAGGGGGCAAAAGATGGAGAGACTGGTGATGTTGCAGCAAAAAGGAAGAGGGTGCCTCGTTTTGAGGAGGTCGAGGAGCCAGAAGTCCTTCCTGGCCCTCCTTCAGAAAGCCCTGGCATGCTCACCAAAATGCAGGTAATGGACAAATTAACACAAGGTCTACACGGGAGAGAATTCATGTCTCTAAACTGCTCAGAAAGCTATGTTTTACTCTGAATTGAATGACCATATCAAAAAATGAATACCAATCAGCCATAGCTTTTAAACCACTGTTTTGTAATTGGCACTTTATTATATTTTTACGATGGCTCAAATCATTAAGTGAACAGGCGATTCCGGAGATTGGTGTGCTGAAAGCAGGAAAATTTGACTGAGGCTTAATTATGATGGCTAGATGTGTCTAAGCATCTCTGGCAACAGGGCCATGAGTGGCCAGGACTCAGTGATGCACATAGAAAGCCAAGTCTAATCATTCCCCATGTACAAACACATACCACCTACCTAAACATTGTTGCAGACCGAGTACACTCTTTCATGGCAATATTATTAATGCTAATGGCCTCTTTCTGCTGGGAACGGCACCCTGTCATACTGCAAAAAATTGCTTTCAAACCGTTCTTAAACTTGATTTCAAAGTGCCACAGATCTCAGTCGACTTGAACACATGTGCTGGACCAACAAGTCCAATCCATTCAGGCCTTATCTCGCAACGTGCAGGACATATGGAAAACATTAGGCTGGTGGTTGGAATTTTAAGGCTGATTAGTGTAGATTGAAGAGTAGTGCGACTGCAACCCCTTTGGCTTGTTTTTAAACAAGCCATATTTTCTCAACAGATAAAGCAGATGATGGAAGCAGCCACACGACAGATTGAAGAGAGGAAGAAGCAGCTCAGTTTTGCAGCTCCGGTACCTGTCTCTCAGGTAGGAGAGATTTCAGTTCATACTTTTTTATTATGTGCTGGATGATCTCTGAAGAATGATCAAATAGTTCACTGTGTACTGAATAGTATTTTTGCTTGAAATCTCCATCCCTAATCCCAGGCTTATTTCTAAATGCTCTGTGTAGCTTAGAATTAGTTTTATGAAGGTCAAATGTAACACTCTTCCCTGTCTGCCGTTTCTCAGCCTAGACTACCACTGGCTCCCCCTCAGCCAGAGACCCCTGCCCCACGCCCCACCCTCCCCTCCCTCGGTGCTCCTGCAGTGGGAACGACTCAGTCCATCGCTCCCTCCCAGGCTGCTAGCTTCATGAACGATGCCATCGAGAAAGCACGCAAGGCGGCTGAGCTCCAGGCCAAGATCCAGTCCACCCTGGCCATGAAGCCCGGCATCTTGGGGCCTCTGGGGAACACCGGACCACACAACCTTGTAGCTCTGGCCAATCTGCATGCCATGGGTATTGCACCACCGTAAGTGGAGAGTTCAGTAGATCAGAGACTACACATGTGTATCTGAAACACATGGTTTAAAATGTGTACTTTCTCGCAGTCTCATGATATGGTCCTTAGTGTGCTGTTTTTGGGTTTGCAGTAAGGTCGAGGCTCGTGAGATTACTAAGCCAACACCCCTCATTCTGGATGAGCTTGGAAGAACTGTTGATGCTAGTGGCAAAGAAGTGGAACTCACGCATCGCATGCCTACTCTAAAAGGTAATGTATTGGCCTCCACATTTGTGTCCAGTCCAAAAGTTGTTTTTTTTTTTTTTTTTTTTTAAATAGTCCAAAATTATTCTGAAATACTTTCATATTCCCTTTCATTTTGCATAACCCTTATTTTTGCTGTGTAGCTAACATTAGGGCAGTGAAGAGAGAGCAGTTCAGGCAGCAGCTAAAGGAGAAACCTAGTGAAGATCTCGAGTCCACTTCCTACTTTGACCCTCGGATGTCTGCAGTACCACCACAGAGACCCAGGAGGGGCTTTAAATTCCATGAAAAAGGCCGCTTTGAGAAAATAGCTCAGCGGATACGCACAAAGGTGAGCTGAACTGCAGGGCACTACTCTCGCCTTTGTTCTGTGCTGCTGCAGTTCTACATTTACATAATCAAAGGAATTATTCAAAATGTATTTTATTTTAATGGTCCATCTCTATCCTTCTCTCTCAGGCTCAGCTCGAGAGGCTACAGATGGAAATTGCACAGGCTGCTAAGAAGACTGGGATCCAGGCCTCAACTAAGCTGGCTCTAATTGCCCCTAAGAAGGAGCTTGAAGAGGGAGAGGTGCCTTTTATTGAGTGGTGGGACTCCTTCATCCTACCCTACAATCTAGAACTGTAAGAAAACTACAGCTGCTTTAGTGGCTTCTCATTACTTGAGCAAATTAGCTCCACTTTGTCAGAAACATGAAAAAGAAATGGTTTAAATAGCAGCAAAGTATTGATTGAGATTGTCTCCTGTTTTTTTTTTTTTTTTTTAGATCTGCCAACACAGAACTTGATAATTTGGAGTTTCATGGCATCACCACTTTGGTAGAGCACCCAGCCCAAATGGCACCTCCAGGTACTATAATCCACTCAATTATCAAGACATTTGTTGGTTTCTACGGCAGAGCACAGCCATTCATCAGCTGAATTAGTTGAATATTCATCACCTAACTTACCAGAGCTGTGGTATTGGTTAGGCTTAGATCATTGCTCTAATATACTCAATATCTTAACTACTTCTCAGTACAGTTGATAGTACTAGGAATTAATTTCCCACATTTTACTGTTTCATGTTTGTTTTGCTCTCCCAATCTTTGGTTCTCAGTGGACCCAGACAAGACAGTCACACTGGGTGTGTATCTGACAAAGAAGGAACAGAAGAAGCTCAGGCGTCAGACGCGTCGGGAAAGCCAGAAAGAGGTCCAGGAGAAGGTTAGGCTTGGTCTCATGCCCCCACCAGAACCCAAAGGTAAAGCATGATGCAGAGTAGACTGGAGAAATAACAGCTGTGAAAAACAAACCATGATTGTCCTCCTGGTTCACCTTCCTCTCCCACCATCCCCAACAAATGAGTTTTACTGTAGAAAATTGTGTTGACTTGCATTTGTTTATTCTTTGTTACATCTACAGTGTTTGGTGAGAGAGGAATGTAGTATGTGTCTTTATTCAGTTGTAAGAGTCAGATGTGTGTTTTGCTGTGTATTTATGTGTGTTTGTATGTCTGTAGTGCGTATCTCAAATCTGATGCGTGTGCTGGGCACGGAGGCGGTGCAAGATCCTACGAAGGTGGAGGCCCATGTCCGAGCACAGATGGCCAAGAGACAAAAGTGAGCTCTTTGAACCCCCTGTATAAAACATGGGATACAGCCACTGTACTGTATCCCCCACAATGAGTAAGTCACATGAGCTTTAATGACCATAACCTGTTCTTGTGTGTATGCAGAGCTCATGAAGAGGCGAATGCTGCACGCAAGCTCACAGTGGAACAAAGGAAAGAAAAGAAAGTGAAGAAGCTGAAGGAAGATCTGAATCAGGGAGTCCACATTTCTGTGTACAGGTAAAACACACAAGCAGGGTTGAATTTAATATTAAGATTAGCTGTAGCACTGGGCAATATAACACATGAAATTCATCAGGTTCGGAAAGTGGCACAGCTGGAAACTGCTGAAGGGGAATGTTTTCGCTGCTGAACTATTGGGGGAAGGGGGTATAAGGGAACATGTCATTTGAGCGAGCGCCAAAGCTCTGCGTGAGTCACAACAGCCTGTGGGTTATAAGGCGTAAAAAAAAAAAAAAAAGTATTTTTTGGGGAGCGAATTTTTGCTCAGTTTCTTATTTTTAGCTTTTTGGTGCTTTTCTCAAATATTTTCATATAGAATATATGACTATACCTGCACGTTAGTTCAAGGTCTGATTCTGACATGTGAATGGTTTTGTACATTAAAAAAATTCATATCACAACGAGGACACATAAAGCATTTTGTCAGTCATAATCAAGCCTGTGTGCACTGCTCTGCTCCAAGTTTCACATTACTTGTTTATATCACCTAAAATAAAAGAAAATTGTGTTTTTGTTGTTTAGTTGCACGGCTGCAACGGCAGCTTTAAACTAAAAAACAGGCTGAGCTTCCTTGAAGTGAGTTGTGTTGCTGGGCGACGACCATTAATGAAAGCTGTGCTGCTGGGATTCTAAGAGAGATAAAAAGTCATATACAGTGATAAAAAATTTGGTCATACTGTCCAACTCCACTGCAGTTGCTACATATGATTATTTGCAGTATAATAAGCCACTGGTAACCTATAAAATATATATTTTTTCTTTCTATTACAGTAATCACCCCCCTTTTCGTGGGGGTTACGTTCCAGGAGCACCCACGCATAGTGAAAAACCGCATTGTTGTTTTGGTAAAAAAAAAAAAAAGCCTAAAAGTGTAAACCCCACATATGCTCCCAGAACACTTTTTAAGTTATATGCATTACCCTTAAAGAAAATGTAATGGCAAACCTGTATTCGCATCTTTTAATTGAAATTTCCCACTCAGAGGGTTGTGGTACAAAAGTATTGGGACACTGCGGTGAGGTGAACAGGTCCCCTTGTGTGAAATCATCCGGGAAAAATAAGTTCACACAAAAAAAAAAAGCCGGAGGATATTGGCAGTTTCCGCGTTATTGTGGGGGTTTCTGTGTAAAACGGTTCTCAAAACAAATCTGCATGTGACTGAAAACCTTGTAAAACGTGAGGTTTACTGTACATTTCTATTTACAATGCCATATTATATATTTAAACATTTTTATTGTACCTTGATAAATTTTGCTGTACCACACCCTACTAATTGGCAGGTGCCTGTTTAAACTTCCCTGCACCATTCAATATGATCTGCTTATTGTGTGCTGATATTGTCCTCTAATGCTTTGGAGGAGTGGGCATGCTTGTGACTGTACATAAAGTAACATGCTCAGTTTGAAGGCATTAATAGCTATATTTTAATGACCGACAAATAAAACAATATTGTATAAACAAATATTCAAGTGTTTAAAATGAACCTTGCATATTTTCCCAGTGTTTCCCATAATGCTCTGTTTGCTGTGTTGTACGGAAAGCTCCTAGCAATACGTTTGCCTCTCCTAAAACACACTCCTGACATTCAACACATATGTTGGCCGGATGTTATAGATGGTCTTTTGATAAAACCTAGTCTGTACTTTCCTGAATTTCTAAAGCTAAATCTGTTGTCGTATGGGCTCGACAGTGTGGAAGCACCGTTATGTTCAGTTTGGAAATGTTCTGATTTATTGTTTTCTTCCTCTCACCCCTTGCTTGCAGGATCCGAAATCTGCACAACCCAGCCAAAAAGTTCAAGGTGGAGGCTAATGCTAACCAGCTTTACCTCACAGGCACTGTGGTGCTACACAAAGACGTCAACATTGTGGTGGTAGAGGGAGGTGAGTGAAAGAGGAGGCAGGCAGGCATAAATAAGAAATGAGCTTATGAGCAGTAATGTTCAGGTTCTGTGTAGTGAGTCCATATTAAGCACTGCTGGAGTTCTTGACATTTTGCAGTAAAAATGGCCTTTCCTCTTCCAGGACCAAAATCCCAAAAGAAGTTTAAGAAGCTGATGCTGAACAGGATCAAATGGGATGAGCCCAGCTCAAAGCGGGATGGTGAGAGATGCCATGTGTTGTATTTTAATTGAGTGCTGGGGGTTGTGGTTCAGAGAAATGGTCTGAAATGATTCACTGGGGCTTTTTGGGGATATACTGTATACTGACACCATTTTACTTATGCCCTGAAGAGATCTGCCTTCAGGAGTTAACATCTAATGTCTGATTCATTGTTTTTCTGCCAGACCCTGATGGTTCAGATGATGAGGGATCAAAGAAGAAAAACAAATGCTGGTTGGTTTGGGAGGTAAGAACATGAGAAAAGGGCATATTTATGAAAGTACTAAAACCTTTTTCCTGAAAGACCTTTAAAGATTTGTTCGTAGTAGGTCAATGTAGCACTAAGGTTTATGTAAAATGGGAAAATCATTTGCCTTTCTGTGCAGTTAGGCTGTTGTCAGCCGATGTTGGACATTTTGTGCAGATCTGATATTTAAACTTCTATGGTATGATTCAAACATGTTTAAAAGCCATTGGGACTAAAGGCTACACAGAGAGGTAAATGCTCACAATATGCGCTGCAAACTGCCACTCAACATCGTTATTGTGCTTTATTGAACTGAGACCCCCAAATCCACTTTAGGTGATTTTGTGAAGAAGGTAACCAGTTTACCATTGAATGTAAACAAACAAGCTAACATTTATTAACCTAGTCACATTGTACCCTAAGATTTTATTTAATATGTAACCTAAGTTTTATTTGATGCTAAATGTGATCATGTCAATAAAAGAAGCTGAAATCCAGGCTTTACTCTGCCCTTTATGCTGGTAGAGTCGAATTAGACATGGTTCTTAAATAGGTTTACATTTAAGATTTTCCAATGTTCTAAATTAGTTAGGGTTTGTTTTTTTTACTCTAAAGACAGTTTGAAAATGCAGACTATTGTCAGTGTAATTTATTTCAAGTCATAAGATTTTTTCCCCCTTTACCTTCCCATCTCACCTTCTCCTTCCTTGCTCTTCTGCTTGGTCATTCTTTCTCCCAGGGCACGGCAAAAGAACGCAGTTTTGGAGACCTGAAGTTCAAGCAGTGTCCCACAGAGAACATGGCACGGGAGCATTTTAAGAAGCATGGGACGGAGCACTACTGGGACCTGGCCTTGAGCCAGAGCATCCTGGAGAGCGCTGATGACTGAGACCGACGCCACAGAGCCGAACTGACCTGACAGACACAGCTAAGCCTGTGAACTGCACGGCCACTGCGTTACAGTGGAGGAAGAGAGCGGTTGTGTGTTTGTATATAAAATAGTCTGTGAGAGAAGGGCAGCAAGAGAGCGAGCATGAGTGTGAGGAGGAAAGTTGTCAAAGAGCTGTAGATGTGGGATAAAAGAGCAACAGTGTGGAACCTGGATCAATCAAATCTGCTGGATTAATAAAACATCTGTGACAACTTGATGTAGCTTCTGCTTTGGACAGATGTGTTGAACATGCCCACATCTGTTTGCCAGTGTATCTTCAGGGGGAGACTGTAGCTTTCAGACAGTTCCGTGTCACTTCAACGTACCACTTCCTACAGGCTGTTGGTCTGCAGTCCTTTAGACAAAAATCAGCTGCTCTGCTGGAATACTGACTTCTGGTTATGCAAACTGGCCAATGGTTTTAAAAGAGACTGAAATGTACACATGGCTTTGGCTAAGAGACATAATAGACTGTTTGGGATGAACCACCATCACTTTGATGTAAGTTGTAAGGCACAAAGCTGGATCATATGTTGAGGCATTTTCTTTTTTCCTAATGTTATGTTTTTTTGTTTTTTGTTTTTTTGCAAGACTGGTCTCTGTAGATGTACATAAGCTGTTACCAACTACATACATACAGCCATTAAAACCTTAAAATGACACTTTCTGAAGCTGTTTCATCAACTGGTGAATTAGTCCTGTCCTTTCACCTTGTAGCATACCTGGCTTTCCCTTCTCTAAGCAAAACCAGATCTAACTAATTAGCACCCAAAATAGGGAGTGTGTTCAGTGTGATGCTCATTTTATTTATCTTGTGGTTTGTATGCTTTGGGGAAACTCAGCCTAGTTTCTGAAAGGAAGAAGGTGGGTATTTTAAAGCAGGGAAAACACAAAAATCAGGAAAAAAATGAGTACCATTAAGTTGTTCATTATAAACCTACTCTTCTTAAACAGCATATTCTTTCTCTTTTGGCTTTTCGCTTCAAGGGTCACCACAGAATCATCTGTCCCCATTTCGTCTTCTGGAAAGGAGCAATATGTTCCCAGGGCTTCGGATAATGATACATGCAGCTGTATTCTGAACCAGCTGAAGTTGATAGTCTTGATAGAGACCCGAGAGAATAGAGTTACAGTAATCAATATGAAATGCAATCAAAGCATGTATGAGAAAAGTAGGATGAAGAAATCGTAAGAGACCGACATAACAAACACTGCTTAATGTAAATACATGGACAGAGTGATATTATTGATGCGTACTTCAAAATGTAAAGCACTGTAAAGGGATAACATCCAAGCTCTTAATCACGGAGTAGGGAGAAACTATAGGATTGTCAACAGGCAGAGAGAAACTGTCAGATTTGGCCAAGGCAACTTTTGACTATTCCCAGCTTTTCCTGGGTTGAAGTGGGTGTGTTAGAGCAGGGGTCTCCAGGTCCCTGTGGGCCAGCTGGTAGCCTAGTTGTTGGGGCGTTCGCCCAGTGGTCAGAAAAAGTCCCAAGACCACTAGCCTGAGCAAGGGACCATCCCCACACACTGCTCCCCGGGCACCGTGTTCCTGGCTACCTACTGCTTCACTTGGTGAATGGGTTAAATACAGAGGTTGTTCACGGATGACAGAATCTTCACTTTCACAAAGCCTCCCCTAAGGCATGAGCCATGGAGCAGCTAAACTGGGTTCTGTGTAGGGAAGAAGCAGAATCCGATACTAGAAATGATATTGTGAGCCAAAACTATTCATCCAATATACTCCACTATAGCAGAATGCAATCAAGCTCTCACAGCAATTGTCAAACATGCCTTTTTCCTCTTGCCTAGTATTAACACCTCTAATCTAGCCAACACAAAGACTGCTAACTGTGGTTAGAGTGGCTCTCCAAGACCAGGGTTGGTGAGTGAAAGCTTTAAGCTTCATCATGGGAGGGTTCTTATGAAGGACAGTAATTCTCATCTTAATGAAAATGATTGAACACAAATAAGGGGCACTTCTTCAGCACCCCAGGGGTTCAAGACAAACTACTGAGAAATCCTCGGGTCACCAGATCATTGGCGGCATTCTGGAAGAACAGTCTTATTAAGTGAGAATTTCTGTGTTATTTACTCAATATTTACTAAAACTAGACTCTATTCTTTGTTAGTGAATAAATTAACAGTATGTTCACCGTTTAAGTTCCTTAAAAGCCAGAAAAGTAGTTTATTACTACTATTACTACTGACCTAGAATTGTAATGCGGTTCACCAGATGACTGCTAGATATTTAATGAGTTTAAGTGTCAACCAGTAGGATGAAACCATTTACGAGTGCATTTAAAGTTAAAGGATAGCCTAAAACTTGATTCAGCATCACCACACAACCGGTTAATACAGGTTATTTGTATCTTATAAAGGAAACTTGTTCACTCTTTCCAGTCTTTTACCAGAATAAAATACGTTTTAAATGTTTTAGATATGTGTTAAAATCTGTGATGTGCAAAACTTTTGACTGGTTGGGTATATAATACTAGTGTATTATTCTGTTAACTACAGTGGGTGTCTGAATTTACTGTAAAACTCAGAAATTACTATTATTTTATATGTTCTAAACTACTGTAAACTCCTGCACTTATGTAAAATAAACCATTGTAAACTGATGTAATTTAGCATATTTATATATACTAAACTACTGTCTATTGAACTACAGTACTTACTCACCTACGGTTACTGTAAAACCCAGAAGTTAATGTAATGTTACTACTCATCTTTCCACACTCTTCACTTGCCTTGTCTTTATCGTTTTTCCAGCTGGTTTAGGGAACATTACCGTGCTCATTCATAACCATAATTTCCTCCAGCAGGGACCAAGTGGTCAAGTGGTCCCTTATAGCCTCATGTGAACACACCACAGCACAGTGTGAAATTGTTCTCAGCATCTAACCCATTCAACAAGTGAAGCACTGGACATCAACCACCTATCTATCTATCCATCCATCCATTCATCCATCTATCTATCTATCTATGTATGCATGCATGTATGTATGTATGTATGTATGTATGTATGTATGTATGTATGTATGTATGTATGTATGTATGTATGTATGTATGTATGGATGTATGTATGGATGTATGTATGGATGTATGGATGGATGTATGGATGTATGGATGTATGGGGTCTCCTGATGTCTGAGGGTCTGTCCGGGCGGTCTCTCTCTGGATGAACACTAGAGGGAGCGCGAGGCTGTAATTGTTTTTTCTTCTTCTTTTTTTTGTTTTGGTCAGGTTTAGGTGGCTAGATATGTCGCCGTGTTGAAACTCAGTGTTCTGTTTGTTCTTGAGTGTGTTTTTCAGTCTTTGTGAACGGAGTGTCTCTGTACCGGTCTGCTCCGTGTCAGAGGAGCTGCGGGAATCCTCTCAGCACAGTTTAACCCTTGGAGTTTTTTCTGCTCAGGCGAGGAACTGCCAGGGGCAGAAGTGTGTGTGTGTTTGGGGTCCTGAGGAAACGTGGTGGTGATGTGTGTGTGAGTGTGCGTGTCCTGAGACAGTGTTGTTGTGTGTGGTGTCAGGAGTGTTTGGAGGTCCTGGGGGGAGTTTGTGGATCATGATGCCCGGGGAGAAGCAGGCCGAGCCCGAGGGGGTCGCCTCGGAAGCCTCCGCGGGAACCTGTGAGAACTGCACGGTCTTAAACAGGGTGGGTGTCAGGAGGGCTCACACACGGCTTCTGTCCTCACGGAGCTCTGGCGGGGAGCTGTCATTTACACTTGACACATAGCAGGATAGAACTGTTGTCTGCTGAAAATATATGGTCGAATTAATCTGATGCAGCACATAAAACTAATGTTAACTATCGTTCTAAACTCCTGTAGACTACTTTACTTTAGCATACTTGACTGTTGAGTTATTGTACTTTAGTAAAAGTATACTAAACTACTGTACTTTCATACATCTGTATTCATGTTAAATTACCGTAAATTACTGTTGTTTCATATGTTCTGAACTACTGTAAACTTATGTAGAATAAACCATTGTAAACTGTTGTACCATAGTATTATTATATATGCTAAACTACTGTACTTTTATACATTATATTAACTACTCTATGTTAAATACTGTAAAGTACTGTACTCTAATATGAACTACTGTACTCAAATACATCTTTTATACTACTATACTTACGATAGTACATGGGTTAATGTAAAATGTACTCAAGAAAATCAAAACATGAGGGAGATTAAAAGTAAATGTAAACAACAGAAAGACAGCTGAAAGAAAGACAGTAACTTCGTTACTGTAACTGGAATCTCATCTTTTTCTAATAATTTGTAATATCTAACTGTGTATTGGTATATTAGAATGATTGGACATTCTATTAATTAAGACATCTGATGCAGCTTTGTTGTTTTAAAACCACACTTTAATAACCAGCACCATCAACAGCCAGTTCAGCACGTTCGTGTCAGAAACACACTCCTGCCGAACTCATGGGCAATAAAATTGTTGCCTTGTACTTGTACATGTGTAATGACAATAAAGTTGAATCTAATCTAATCTAATCTAAAATAGACTCAGTTTTTTTTTTCTTCCAAAATACCATGAATGATGGTTAACTGTTTTGTAAGTGTGTACTGTTGTGTTCCTGTTTTGTTATGAAGTTTTCATCCTCTTGTGATATTCTGATGTGTTCCAGAGCTTAGAGGAGTACATGACAGCCTTGTTAACACTGAAGCAGAAGATCATTGACACAGAGTAAGTGACATTTTGTTACCAAAGCCATGATCTGGTTAATAATGCTGGTATCAGTAATTGTGTAGATACCTACGTATATACAAGAAATAGGTCATTTTTGTCCTGGCTGTTGCTTTTTGTGGGAGAGTGTGTAAAATGTGGATGTCACTATTGTTTTATATACTATTGACCACACTTGATTCAAAATTCCAAACAGAAAATTTTAAAATAATACATATGGATCATTTATGATACCTTGGAAATGTTTAAACTACACAACGCTCTTCTTTAGTGTGTGCATGTGTGACTCTGTTTCATCCTATCAGACACTGAATCAGGAGTGAAGCTGCTGGAATACAGCACATACAAAAGCTGCTCTACAAACACTACTGCACTCACAACACATATGGAAGCATTTCTTACATTTTACACATCTCCCACTGCAATAGTTTATAAAACAATAGCAACCTGTACATTTTACACACACACACACACACACACACACACACACCGCCACAAATTTTACAAACAGTGAAAAGTGTTCTTTTTTTCATGGCTGTACAATCATCGTATGCACAGAAGTATTGGGACGCCTGACCATTACACCGACAGGGACTAATGAGATTGCGTTCAAATACATAGACTTTATTTTGGAGTTGGTCTCCCTTTGCAGCTATAACAGCTTCCACTCCTCTTGGAAGGTTTTCCACAAGAGTTTGTTTCTTTGGGAATTTGTGCTCATTCATTCTGTAGAGCATTTATGAATTCAGGCACTGATGTTAGACTAATCCCAAAGGTGTTGGATGGGGTTGAGGTCAGGGCTCTGTGCGGGCCAGTCAGGTTTTTCCACACCAGACTCATCCAACCATGTCTTTGTGGAGCTCGCTTTGTGCACTGGGACAAAGTCATGCTGGGATAGAAAAGGGCCTTCCCTAAACTGCGTCCACAAAGTTGGAAGCATGGCGTTGTCCGAAATGTCTGCAAAGGTGCAACACTAAGATTGTCCTTCACTGGAAGTAAGGGTCCTAGCCAAACCCTTAAAACAGGTGTCCCAATACTTTCGATCATCGTTTATTTCGTCTCCTGTGTTGTAATTCTGGCAGCCTGAATGCACTGTTGACCTGCAGACTGTTCTTCAGTCAGCTGGGTGACTTGTCATTGTAACCGTGGAAACAGTTGTTTATGTTTTTTTTTGTTCCAGCCACCTCCTGAGTGAGTACGGAGAGAAGTGTGATGATATCCTTTAAAAGCTGTAATCAGTTTTGGTTTGTCTATTAATGACTGTTTGTTAAGAAGATTTATAAAGTGTTTTATTTGTTTATTTTTGTAACAGGACATAATTATACAGGCTTCATGCTATAGTGCAATAGTAATGCCATTATTTTGTATAGAACTGTATAATTATTAGAGAATATTTTCTTATTCAGGCTTATTCATGGAAAATACACTCTTAAAAAATGTGCCACAAAGGGTTCTTTCAACTGGTCTTTTAAAAACCAAGGTGTGAGGGTGTGAAGAACCTTTCAAAGTGATTAAAGAACATTTAGGTATTAAAAGTAAAACATTTTTTAGTTAGTTTGCAGTTCAATTTTAAAAGGGTCCTTCACTCTCCGCTGTCTCATTTATTGGAATGGTGTGAACTGTTTACTGGAAGTTTCTTTAGGGAACCAGAATTGAATCCTTTGTATTTTTAAGAGTGTAGAAGATAATTGTAAAGACAGAAAAATAGAAAATGCCTGAAATGATTCTCGTCACTGTGAGCGTTCCTTGACGAGTTATTACAGCTTCAGAAATCCCAAAGGTAAGACTTTGTTCTCCTTTCTTCATAAATCACCTTTATATGGGTCATACCACATTGATTAATTAAAAAATACATATTAAGAAGAAAATAGGGCTCCCCAGTGGCACAAATGTCTATGGACTGGGCTCAGCATGATCTTTGCAAGCTTGTTATGCTGTAGCCACCTGTGGCCAGGAGTTCAAGAGGGCACATTTGAATTTGAATTAGCTAGTGGGCGGAATTCGCGATGACAAAATGGGAAAAAAAAGTTTATTTGATAAATTCAGAAATGTTAAAAGTAGTGGTGGGCCGTTTTCGGCGTTAACGTGTTCCGTTAACCTGAGACTCTTATTGGGCGATAAAAAAAATATCGCCATTAATCTATTCACAAATTTGGGTTGGGAGCTGGGTCAAATAATCACTCGCATTTTCAGGGTTTTTTTTCCCAAAACCAAAACAACAAAATGGATAACGGCTCGTTTTCCGATGTCCCATTTTGTGCTCAAATCAAAAATGGAACAAACCTATAACGA
The DNA here is from genome assembly GCA_037974485.1 of Hemigrammopetersius urotaenia. NCBI lineage: Eukaryota > Metazoa > Chordata > Actinopteri > Characiformes > Alestidae > Hemigrammopetersius > Hemigrammopetersius urotaenia. The sequence continues at coordinate 16,560 of JBBPDC010150650.1, forward strand.
ACGCTCATATTCCATTTTGGTTTCATTGAGTTTCACAAGCTGCGGCGTGTAGGAGGGCGGACCTGGTAGCGGCGCCTGCCTGTTTTGGCTGTGTCTCTGTGCTACCACACACTGAAAGACTATATTTCCCAGCCTCCCTAGAGGCTCATTTACCCGGAATGCAAACTTTATTAAGGCAACAGGCTCATTCTGTAACACTTTAGGAATAATAATCAATTTATTTATAACTTATCGATTCCCATCCCTTCAGCAGAATTCCAATGAGCCATTTTAATCTAGATTAATTCCAAGATTACAGTAAATCTAGATTTAAAAAAATAATCTATGCCCACCACTAGTAAAAAGTTACGGGAATAATCCTGAAGAGCCATCCAAGCCTGAGGGTCCAAGAGAACGCGATCACCTCTAGGTTTTTCTGAATGCGAAAGATGTCTTCTGCTGAAGAACAGCGCTGCTGATCTGTCAGGGACATCTGCCAGCTCACACTCTTAAAAGCAGAGGTGCCAAAAGGCTTTTTCTGAGCAGCGCCATAGATGCATCATGGATGACCTTTAAATGGAAGCTTTTTAAAGAACTGTGGGTGGGTGGGAAGAAACAGTGATGCGCCAAACAATGTAACATTAATATACTAAAGGAGTCTTTTTCCTAGAACCACACGTCCAGACTAAAAACGCCTAAGAAACCTGTTTTAAAAGTGCACATGTGATCTGGTGGAGTTTGATGGAGGCTTCCTGCTCATCCTCTCACTCTCAGATCATAACATTGAAGCTATAATTGGGGAAATATGGAAAAGGAGACAGAATAATTCCAATAATTTCTAACAAAGAAGAAGAATTTCCTGATATTGAACAAAGCATGTACAGATAATCGTAACACCGCATTAACCATCCAATGCTGACTTCATGTAGTCAAATGTACAAAAAATTGTTCTGAATGGCTTCATGTAACTGTTATACCGCTTTTATCTATTGACATGCAACTAATTGCCGAACGTTTGCTGCCTGAAGCCAGCCTAAGTAGACCAATGTTGATGAAACTTAAAACTGATTAACGGTGTAATGTATTGTGCTGACAGATAGTAAAAACATCACCAGGTGTCCCTCTATAATCAGTGTAACTAACTAACTGACTGACTGCTATGTGGCCTGTGAATTTGTCGGCAGGATTGCTCTTTGAATTGAGATGCGATTCCCTTTTTTTTCTGCAGAGAGAGCAGCACACTGCATAAACAGCTGGATGAGGTGCTGCTGAAACTCGGCCCTTTAGAAAAGCAAACAATGGACTTGGAGGCAGTTAGGCTTGAGCTGGAAAAGACAAAGGTTATGTCGTTTTAAACACGTGATGTGTTTTTATTTCACAGTAAAACAATGCTTTGGTTAATACATGCACTGTTGTTAATGCATGTTTATGCTTCTGCTGTAACTTCCTCTCAGATCACTCTGGAGTCTTATCAGCAGAAGTCTGAGGAGGTGGACAGTTTGAGGGAGGAAAATGCCAAGACACTTGCCTTGTAAGTCATCTCATGCTATATGACTACAGATACCTGCGCTCACTTCTTTTGGGGGGCGTTTGGTGGCCTGGTGGTTAGGGAGTTGCCCCTGTCTTCAGAAAGTCATGCGTTTGAATCTCAGGACTGCCAGTGGCACCACTGAGGTACCCTTGAGCAAGGTACCGTCCCCACACACTGCTCCCCAGGGAGCTCTGTTCCTGGCCGCCCACTGGTTAACTTGAATGGTGACTGTGTTCACACTGTGTGCTGTGCTGTGTTCATACACGACAAAAATGGCTACTTACCACCTTTTTTTATTCACTTTGTTTACTTTGTGTTCTGTTTCTCAGGAACAAGAAACTGGAAGTTGATCTCAAGACAGCAGACGGTATGAATAACTCTCTATTCAAACAAGATGTCTAACGCTGCCTTTGATTAGAGTGGAATCCCAAAGCAGCTTAGATGCAGAAAAACTCACACATCAGCAAAAATTGGCAAACCCTCTGTTTTATTCCCTGACACTGACAACATGCAGATAATTAGCACCTTTATTTTTGGTCATGGCATTTCCCAGCAATCAGGCATAATATTAGACAGTTGTGCTGCTGGGGAGCCACCTCCTGTTCAACTACATCCACATCAACAGCAGGAAAAGCTGAGTGCAATTATGGTTGAATCAACATTTCTGCTGTGTCCAAAGGATTTGACAGAAACATGATTTTACACGCACATGTTTTGGAAATAGAAGTCATGTAACAAAACTAAAGAATTCCACCTCCACCCCCTTAAAATGCTGCAATATGTAAATTGCAGTGAGTGTTTTGAATTTAAGATTTAATCTTGAGACACTCGAAAATGAACTTTAATCTTATCATTAAAGCACAGTTTACTTGCAGATCCCATTTCTTACATTTACATATGCCATTTTTAATTTAGTCTCTGGTCCGTTTTGTTGTTTAGTCTCTGGTCCGTTTTGGTGCCTTTAAGACTTGATCTATGTAAATGAGCCCTATTCCAGCTGAATGTAATGTGACTCATTCAAAAGCAGTCAGTGTTAATTTGATTTGAACAAGATTATGGACTTGACTAAACTTCTGTAGGATGAGTAGCTGGTGTTTGTGACCTCATAAAAACAACAACTTCAAAATGAGCTGGTTTTGCTGTGCGTCTTCCATATATATACTGTAAGGACCGGCGAGTGATTGGTACGTTTTTAAACTTGAATATTCTTATGTACTACATTCATCTCCTTTGTTTAAGAAGAGTGAATGTTTAGTTTCCAAAGATGTTCACCTTTTATAGTGTTGGAATGTAAAATAATCTGTACCTCCTGTTGATTGGAATCTGAAAAATCTTTCATCTGTGAACTGATTGACTACATCTGGAGAATGATTGTGTGAATGTTATTTTTTTGCCAGGCTGTTTGGGATCTGACTTTTAAATTCACAGTGTTACTTCTACTGTTTGCCCTCATGCAGATATGGCAAAAACTCAAAGCCTAGAATATGCAAAGCTGCAATCTGAGAAGAAAACTCTAGAAGAAACTCTGCAGAGGACTCAGGTTAGACTCTATGTATCATTAATAAAACATTCCTCTGTGTCTTCACACTGTAATTGGTTTCTTTGGTGAGTTGTTAAACCTGGTTATGGCTCATTTCGTTTGAAAAGGAATCCCTCAGGATGTGTCAGCAGGCAGCAGAGGAGGCAGAGGACCTGAGGTTGCAGAATGCCAAGACATTGATTCTGTGAGTACTCACAAAGCTAAAGGCACAAGTGCTGCTTTAGGGAACACATGAATGTTTTGTCTTGAAACATTCTCTTATTTGTCTCTTTTTTTTTTTTTTTTTTGCAGAAAGAGTAATCTTGAAAATCAGCTGCTGGTACTTGAAGGTCTGTATTACTTAGACCCCTGTTATTTCTATTACAGTACAGGTGATTTAGTACCGAGGAAGCAAGATCTAATTATCTGAAGTTATTTTTGTCTCTTTGTTTGTGTACAGATACGAAACTCAGACAAACGAATGAAATAACAGATCTGAGAAGAGAAAAATGTAGACTTGAAGAAAACCTGTGGAAACTGCAGGTACTTATTTTCTTTCAATATTTGTCCTTCAACATCAAATAAAAGACAGCCTACATTCAGTATACAATGGGAATCATCACTACTATAGTACTTCTGCTGTATTTGATCATTGGTGTTTGTTTTAACTCCACAGGAACAAGTTACAAAATTGGAAAAGGAAGTTAACAAAGGTAAAAGTCAAGGCTTAATATAATGTCCAAAAATTTGTGATGTATCTGCATTGACTGTGTATTACATTTTTTTAAACAGAGAAGAGAACTACCTCTACACAAACAAAGTTGGAGCCAAATGTTGACAAAGGTATTTCCGCATGAAAACCAACCCATGCACCTTACATGCCTCTTTTTTGATACAGTGCTTTAAAAAATTATGAACTGTATTAATTTGTCTGTTTTTCTACTCAGCTAAAGTTCGAATGCTCCTAGAAGAACTCTGGCATTGTGTGGAACCCCTGTCCCAAACCACAGAAATATTGGACTTTAATGGTATTTTTTATTAAGTAAAAACTGATGTTGGACCATCACTATTGCTCAGAAAGTGTCTGATGGTTTTTTTTTTGTTTTTTTTAAGCAGGAGCTGCAGACAGTCTGCACGTGTCCACCCCCTTGCATGTCAGACTTTCACCTCGACTGATGCCTGTCAGTCCCTGTAGAAAGCAGATCTCGACCCCTGTTAAAGGAATAAAGTTAAAAGGACCACGAATCTCTAACTCCGTGTTAAAAGTGTCTCCTGGGAGGCATAAGGCCGAATCTTCATTCCAAGAGGAGAAGAGTCCGAGCAAAGAACAAAGGAGCGATGAAACATCCAAGAAGAGGAAAAGGAGCCTGGGGTCAGAGGAACTTGAGCTAAGAAGTACATGGATTGACGAAGCCGATGATGATGATGATGACCACCCATCTGACACAGGCTGCTGGAGAAACAGCACAGATTTGGAGGAGATTCTGGAGTGTTTCATGCCTTTACCTGCACCTTTGTCTCCAATTCCCTGTTTTGATCGATCGGTAAGAAGCATTTCTGGTTAATGTTAATTAGAGCCCGACGGATAAAGGATTTTGAAGGCCGATACCGATACAAATATTTGTTGGTTTTAAAATCCGATATTCTGATATATCGGCCGATATAT
>JBBPDC010150657.1:0-14927 GCA_037974485.1 Hemigrammopetersius urotaenia
TGTTCATCTACTCGTTAATCTACTTCTTCCTGATTATAGTTAATACAAACTGTACATTATGTTCATATCACTGTACACCCATCTGTAAATATCATCCAGTTTCTTCTTGTACATACAACCTTACGTGCACTTAACTTATACCTTGATCCTGTAATTGCTGCTTATTGCACTTCTGGTTAGACCTGAACTGCATTTCGCTTTTACAAGGAGCAAAACCATAATTATCATTCGTTATTAAGCTTCAAGCTACAAAATATCCACATCAGCCATGTACTATTTTGCAGTGACCAAAATTTTTCAACCACAATCATTTTATTTTAGATGTGTGAACAGCCCCCACTTGAACTGACACAGCCCCGTCTGTCGGTGAGAAGCACCTTGATTTTCAAACGCTGTTACATGTTCCTTCACTGAAACTGCAGTACATCTTTATAAACAAAAAACACTTAATAGAATCAAACTACAGCAACTAGGGAAAAAAATCATCTTCTCAGAAATCATCCTGGAACAGGCCAGGCTTGGAGAAGAGCTGTACCAGCCCCTCCCTCACTCCTGCACCATACATCAAGTGTGAGAAGAAACATTAAGGATCTCCACAGCAACAATGAGAGGGACTCGAAACCTTGTGATCCGAGCTCAGCCTGCACCACCTCAACTGGCCATGAGTCACAGCCTGGTTAGTGGACACAAAGGAAGGTCCTATTAAAGGGGAATCTGAGAAGGTCAAGCTACAGTTACCTTTGTAAACGTTGCGTACAAATTCACAATATTTACTAGTACACAAATCCCTCAGGTCCTGTTTTTATTGCAATAAACTGTTTTTGTTAAGTATAATGTACAGCTTTTGCGGGTCCAGGGCTCGCAAAATTTCAAAATCCCTGGTAGCCCTTCGGGCATTCACTCTTCAGTTTTTGGTAGCCCAAAATAAATGAGTAGCCCAAATATAAGAGAGATCATTTTTAAAGGAAAAAAAACATCTATCAAAAAAATGTTAAAACACAAATTACAACAACTGTGTAAAATTACAATCATCATCTCAAATATTTGGTTCTAATTGAACGGAAACAAAATCACTATTAATAACGTGATTGGGACGGGACTGGAAAAAATGTAAGCAGGAGTGGGCAGGACACTGTGATAACTTTACACAGAAATATAACTTTTAAATAAATAAATTAATTATAAACTCAATACTAGTTGTCCTGCTCTCCTCCTGTTTGCTTTGTTGTAGCCGGTTAAGTGAATGGCGTGCTCCACACACCCGTAACAGTTCGTGGCGATAGTCCCAACCACCAATAATGTAAGAGAAGAAGCGGCTTCTTCACGCACTTTTTAGACGCGAAAATCATAACCAAAATGGATACAGACGTGAAAGCTACGCTGCAACGACTACTGTCTGAAAAAATAGGTCACTTGTGCTCATGGATATTTCTGGGCGATCTGAAATAACTCAATTTTTACGCGCTGAGAATGATGGCGTGAAAACGCAATACGTCAGCTGCAAGACTTGTAGACAATCGATTAAGTACTACTCAGACTGTGTGCGTGTTAATGGATGGATGGATGGATGATTTGCATAAAACTCAACATGAAACACACTGTGCATTGTTAAGATGACTTTCAGTTCAATAAAATAAATTACATTTTGGATTTTTATTCAACTATGCTGGGCATGCTGTGATCTGTACTTTTTTTTTTTTTACTGCAACTGACCGATTCCAGCCAAAAAAAAAAAAACACCATGGGAGTTTCAGGGAATGGGAGTCATTCTTCTGGGATTGGGATGGGATGGGAGAGGTTTAAAAATGTACTCCAGTGTCACCCTCACATACACCTTTTCCACTGCACTGGTGCTGGTGCCAGGAGCTGGTTCTGGTGCTCAGCCGGTGCTGAACTGGGAACCAGCCGAGAACCGACCCGCATTTACAATAGACAGGAGCTCAGGGGGAGCCGCATGAGAATATATGACAGGCCACGCCCACTAAACAGAAACAAAAATGGCCAAAGTCAGTTCCTGCTTGCTGGTTATTCTCCAAACTTTGAGGATTTATTTCAGTGTCCAAATGCAGCTTATTCAGCGGGTTATTACCGTTAAAGAGATCGACATAGACCACGATTACCAGCAGAGTTTAGGCGTCGGTTCGGTGCTTGTTTTAGGGACCGGCACCAATTTTATTTTCTGTGGAAAAGCGTGGCACTGGTTCCAAAACTGGGAACCAGCACGGGAACCAGTGCAGTGGAAAAGGGGTAGAACAGTTTGCGCGATTGCAAAGTGAAAGTAAAAAACTATATTTCACATATTGACAGAGACTCATCGATGCCCGAAAATGACAATCACCCACTACATTTGCGAAAGAATCCAAAAGCATTGACATATATTTTTCCTTCCTACGACAGCCCGACAGGTAAGGCTGAGATAGATTTTGGTAGCCCGACTGCAAGACACAATAGCCCCGGGACGTTGGGCTAGCGATTTTGCGATCCCTGGGGTCCTCTTTTTAAATTCTCGAACCCTGACTGGCTTTAAACAGTTCGTCCAATGCCTCATTGCCGAAGTGCCTGGGTCTGCTGCAGCAAATCAGCGTAAACAGTTCCAGTCGTCTCCAAATTATCACCTCCGTTACGGATCTGCTGCAAGCTGCTTCTTCTCAACCACCAGCAGCTTCTCCATGTTCTCATGGATAGATGTTCGCTGTTTAGAAAATATTCTGATTCGCAGAGTCGACTCCATGCACACCTGGGTCACGATTTTCTCATTTATTTCTTTATTCCAATGCACATCATCTGCTTCTTCTCAGCACTGTCCTTCATACTCACTTTCTTGTGTTTGTTTGCACAATTAACTGAATTAGCACCATATAGAGGACAGCATACTACATTGCAAATCCTGTTTGGCACCTGGTGGGAACATTGCATAGCATTGGATATAGATTGTTGCCCATCACAGCAAAATAATGCATATAGTCTTCCACACAATTATATATTTTTTAAACCCGTAATAGATATACAGAAAGGAGCAGCTGGCTATGACACAGATTATTGTGTGGGTGTGTGACTGAGTTTGGCCACAACAGGCTCATAGAACATCCGCAACATGGTGTTGCAGACTAAAAGATCAGAGTCTATGTCAGAAGTAGAAGTCTTGTAAGTGGCCAGCGAGTTCTTTGACCAGTCCAGCTTATTGCCAATATGTACACCCAGGGGGACAGGGGAGTGACAGGACATTGTGATCTTTCCAAGTCCACCACCAGTTCTTTGGTCTTTTGGATGTTGAGCTGCAGGTGATTCAGCTCACACCAGTCCACAAAACTGTCCACAGCCATCCTGTATTCCAAGTCGTCCCCACCCTTGATACATCCAACTATTGCTGAGTCATCTGAGAATTTCTGCAGATGGCAGCCCTCTGTGTTGTACTGGAAGTCAGATGTGTACAGGGTGAAGAGAAACGGTGACAGAACAGCACCGTGTCAGACTTACGTACTAGTCGTACGTACTGTGGCCCATCAGTCAGGTAGTCCAAAATCCAATCAACTAGGGGAGCATGCACCTGCATAGACAGACCACTACGTAGAATCAACTCCTTAGCAACATCGTACCAACCAACTAAGAAACTGAAACCATTTTGCAACCATTTAGCAACCTCTTGGAACACCATGTCAAGTGTTGTGCTCAATAAACAAACAAACAGGAAAAATGTAGATAACAGACCGCTGACAATTATGATATAGTAACAGTTGCCATAATAGTAAGGTTTTTTTTGTTCTTGTACATCACCATTAAAGTAGAAGCTCAAAGCGGTCAAATTACACGAATAGCTATCGTACTTCTGAGCTGTTGATCCTGTAGTACTCACTGCTGCCCTCTAAAGATGTTTTGCACCACCTTCTGTTTTCATTAAACATAATCAGTGAATTTGTTTACTTGTATTTTTATCAAACATGCAACTGACATCAGGTGATTATGTAACTGGGACAGGCTTACCTTAGGGGGGGGAAAACTCCAACCTGAAATCAGAACAGCTCAAATGTCTGTATTTGACTGTGCATCTCAGATTTACCACACAGACCGGTTTGGCTCAGATAAACTGGTTCTCATGGTGACACCCTCCAAGAACAATAAACCTCACAAATGACAAAGACTGTTACTTACATGCAACAGTTTGGAGTGTGGGCGTGTATCCCCATCTCCCACATTCACCTTTGGTTCAGTTTACTCTGACGGGTCACCCGTAGTTTTGACCACTGACAGTGTTCTCCACCACAGACAGGGAATGAGAGAAGCGAGTATGGAAAGCATGAGTTGTAAATGCTTGCTGGGAGGGTTAAGGATCTCATGTGTGAACCTCCAGCAAATCTACAAGTTATGTATGGAAGAATACATTTTTGTTTTTATTTCATTACATTTTTCTTGGCAGATTCATTTCAATTCAATTTACAAACTGAGGAAAAACAAGCTTCAGGACAGTATCAGAACTAGAGGAGAGTTCTAAGTGTTAAACATTTAAGTAGGGAGCAGTATGAGAAGATTTAACCGTATTCAAGTAGAAAAAGCAAGCATGATTTAGGATGGATAGGGGTTCGGGAGAGGAGGTGCTTTCTGAACATCTTAGGCAGCTCATTCCACATTCTTGACTGGGTGTACCTTGTGTGTAGGGAGGGCAGAGCAAGACGATATTCCTTGGAGGTGATAACAAGAAGGAGCAGGCTCTTTAGTCATACACTATATGCTTAAAATGTGGCTGTTCGAACGGCAAATACAGTCAAAAAAACATCCATCCCTAGAGGGACATCCCATAAACCTTCATCTAATTGCTTACTATTGCAAAATTGCCCAAAATGCCCAACTAGCCAATTCCTAACATGAAGGCCCCCAATGCGCAAGCCTCCATTTTTGGGTTGGCTGTGCCGGATTTGGGTGCTGCTTCGGAGTCCACCACGCCGGACGCTCACTCCGGCCCCAGTGAGTTGGCATAGCGCACAAAACATCTCAGCGGGCTTGTGGGAATGAACACAAAGGGCCCATTGTGCGCTCCAGTGAGCGCCGGGCTTCCCGGCTCACATTGTTCTGCTGAAGTTTTTCTTTTTTTTTTTTTCCCTCCAGTGCTGCCAGGGTAGCCATTGGCCTCCGAAGGCGAAGCCACATTCCTCAGCCTGCTCCCTGCACACAAGTCATCGCAAGGGAGGGACGGGAGGACAGGGGCTCAAGAAATCTCTCGGCACCTCATCCCATAAATGCTGGGGCCTCCAGCGTCTGGACCCTTCTGGAGACGGACAGGACGCCAAGCCGCTAAATCACGAGCACATACTGGGGCAGCGGTAGATGTGTTAAGGGTACCTTCGGGGTATCCCATGGAAACCTTTTGCGAGGCATGATCTTTGGAATACAGTGGGAATGTTTGTGCTGTTTGAGATCTTCAATGGCCTCGGCTGTACATCTCTCAGCTGAAGATGGGTTCTCTTTTAGTTTGCGGTGCCGTGACGTGACTTATTACGATCCACGGGTACTTCCCACCTGGGAACTGTCTGCATAATGGATTCAATCCTTGGTCCATCTCAACAGCTGGTCTTCAGATTCAATTAGAAAACAGCAAGCAGGCAAAGCATCAATCAAATAATGTTTATGATTTTTCTACATTTATCTGACATTTATATAAAAACAGTGATGTTTGGTGTAATAGTCAAATTATTTACACCAATTAACTGACAAATCTAGAGGAATAGGAAATTTGACCCATTTTGGTCATTAACCAAAATGACCCATTACAGACATCTAAACACTGCAAAGTATTAAACTAAAATAAACAACAACAGAATATTCTTACTGGATCAAGCAAAGGTTATTTATGCAAGACCTTTATGATCCAAGTACATTCACTGTTGTCAAACGACGGCAAAGGCAGGAAACAAACAAACAAACCAACCAACCAACCAGTCACTGAACAGTCACATAAGGGATAGCCTACATATTGCTACAGGACTGGCTTCAAAAACATTTCACTATGGAACTCAATACAGTCAAACTCAAAAAACATCCTCAGATCTAAAGAAAGAGGCAGAGAAACAGGCTTCACTAGAATTAGGCCTAAAATAGAATTAATTGGCTTTCATTCGTGGGCAGCAGTTTTACCGCTGCAGGTGTGGGACTGGGACTATTTTTACAGAATGTTCTCTTTACTGCTTCCCTCTATTCAGGGAACAGGACCATAGAATAGGAATGTATGAATCATTTTAGGTTGTGAAAGAGAAAGAATCCGGTGGCTTTGTTTACTCTCCTGGACCGTTGCAGCCGCAGGGAACCATTTCATAACAGTTCTTGCCCTCTCAGTATGAGTGCGTGCATACCACTAGGACTGATGTTTGGTTGATTTGGCTAAAGTGGGCCTACACTGGCTGCAAGGAATGGACAATATCAGTACTGCAATTAAACTGCTTGATATTGTGATTGTAGTGTCTATTATTGTAGTGTCTTTAATAAAAGCTGGTAAATATTGGTAAAGTTTGAGCGGTAATACACGGGCAATCAGATCTGAGACCGTTTTCCTACGTTTCTCAGTTTTAAAGGCACAGTAACAAAAACAGCCTGTTTAACAGAGGTTGGAAAATGATATAGTAAAAATAAATTAAGTATGAAATATAATGTTTTAGGAGCAAAATGTATCAGTCCCTCATAAAGCAGAATGAGGTGCTTGTATAGGAATGGACTGGCACTGGACACTGGACTGGAATGGTCGTCATACTCATGATTTAAAAATAACCTGCATTGTTTTTTTTTATTTTTAGAGCTGTATGTATTTACATTATGAGAAATGTGCCCTACTCCTCAGTACGTTCCTGCATTGTGTTTATTTAATTCATTCATTCATTTAATAATCAATATTTTTTGCCCATATAACCTTTTTCTGGGTTAATGTATATTTTCAGCTCCAAACAGCCATTAAGTTCCCCTCTCAGATGTTGGTTCTCTGCTCTAGGTTGTAGTTGCTGAAGGAACCAGACGGGAGCCAATGAGGAGACCCGAGGGAGCTACACAGTAAACACAGAGGAATTAAGAGGCCGAGGGAGGTCAGCCATTGGCTCCTCTCACCCGGTCACATGACCGCTGGGCGTTTCAAGGGGATCATGGTATTACACTTGATCAGTAGACAGTGTGACACGCAACTGTCCGGCCCACAGCTCAGTGATCACAGTGAGGCCGGCGCCAGCTCGGCATTCATTAACGCAGTTTTCTGACCACGTTGTCCCTCTGCCCTCTGCTTCAGAAGAACCTGAACAGCTCTGAGAACTGAGTGGAGATGATGCTGCTACAAACTGCACAATTATATTTATTGCTGTTCTGCATTTTGTTTTTTTGCACATGTACATCTCTGCTGATAGAAAACAGTAGCGGTCAAGTATTGTATTTATCCTCAATGTTGCCATTGGTCAGTTGTACTGAACGTTGGCTTGTCTTGTCTCATTTAGTTGTACTGTTGCTCTTGTGTTCTTTTTTCTAGCTCTTTGTCCTGTCTGTTCTGGTTGCTCCATGGTTCTGGAGGAACGTTGTATAGTTTTTACTATGTACTGTATGTATATGGTACAAATGACGATAGAAACCTACTTGACTTGAGAGCATAAACAAAAAATACGAAGATAAGTCTAAGCCAACTGCCACGCCCACTTCACAGGAGGGGGAGGGGCGGACGCAGCCCTAAATCTGTTTGATGTAGCAAAATATGAATATGGACCTTGGTTAAAAAGCTCCTTATGTAAAAGTATAAAAGTTAAAGAAAATGTGTCATTTGTTCATACTAATATAATATCTATTACCATTGTACCCCTGTACAATCATATTCCCATATATTTGACCTCTCCTGGGCGCAACAATATGCACCATCACACTTTAACTGTTCAATTCTATAAACTGTAAAAGCATTCTCTGTATTACCCACTGCAGCGCTTACGCTGCTACTGCGCTCTGTCACATATCTGTATTCTGTTATATGTGTCTATTATAATCTGTGGAGAAGCACTGAAGCAAGAATTTTATCATATACTATATTTTGTACATGACAAACTTTGAAGCTTGATTTCTGCATGTTGAAATACGAGTCATGTCAAGCACTGGGCTGCATTCCAGGTAGCCTAGTTTGATCAAAAGGTCAACGCTTACAAAGTCTGGCAGGCACCAGACGTGTCCCAACGGCACAATTAATACGAACACTAAATTGTATGAGTGTGGTGTGCATGTTAAATGTCAATGTTAAATATACTTAAATACACAAAATACACCTAAAATGGCTTGAATTTGGAGTAAGCTGTTGGGCAGAATGTTATTTAAAGCAGGAGGACTAGAGACACACTACAAAAATGAAATAGGTTGGCACGAAATATGAAATGATAGTGTATTTATATTAGTGCTGGGCACGAGATTCTTATCGCGCGATAAAAAAATATCGCCGTTATCGCCGTTAATCATCTTTTGAGAAACCCCAACACTTAAACAGAGGCCATTCCAGAAGCTCCGCCCATCATTACAATCTATCTGGTAAAAGTTCTATATTGGACTCATAGGGGGCACTGTGCCTCCTGCACGCCCCCCATTTTCCCCATTGAGCTGGCATGGGATGAGCTGGACCACATTTTGATGAAACTTTAAATCTTTAAATCCATTAAAATGCACTTGCAGTGTTTACAGAACTTATTCAAAAAATAATTCAAAGAAAACAAATCTCTCGTTCTCTCAAACAAAATGGCAATAATGACCTTTGAGGAACTTCTAGTAGTGTTTCACCATCCAACTGGTCTCAGTGTGAGAGGAGAGTGTCGATTACAGCAGTGTTTTATACTTTTCCTCATTAAATAAGATGTGATTCAGGTGATCAGTAATCAGTCCCTCATAAAGCAGAATGAGGTGCTTGTGTAGGAATTTAACAGACATTGGACTGGAATGGTTGTCACTCAGTGATGCTGATTTCTGTAGCTGTATATTATACACACACGTGCATATATTTATAAATGATGGGTATGTATATCAACAAATGTGCCGTCAATGTCACATTACTGTGATAGGCTGTAATTAGTACATTAAAATTTGACTGCATTTTAACACCTGACCGGCCTATTTGTCAATAATCCATGCTTTACTTCAGCAGAACAAGCTTTAGAAGTCCTGGAAAGGTGTGTGACACTTAAGTATATGAGTCACATACGCCTGAGAGCGAGTTGCTACATCTGTTTCACAATCACAACATTAGACGCCTGTAGTAATATTGCAGCACTAAGAAACAATCCACAGACAATCAGAACACTACAGAAACTAATCACTTTGGACCATTTCTATTAGCCCATTTACTGTGAAACGTTCACACAGGGTAAAGGGCAGAAGGTCTCTTCCAATTAGGTTTTAATTAAATAAATAAATACATTTTTTTGTAGAGACACAATGTTACATTCAGACTCAACAGAAATGGACCAACATTTGCACAAAACTGCACTCCATTAAGCATTAGTAGTTAATAATTCACTAGAAGTGTTTGTTTATGTGAAATAGTACTGAGTAAGAGTGGATGGTGTAGTGCAGCGGCCCCCAGCCTTTTTAATGTAAAACAGTATTTTCCACAGACTGATACAGACACAACTAAAAACAAAGTGTGTTTGTTTTTTACAAATTTTTGCTTGTGGGGCTAAATGTAGTGCATCACGTTACCAAGACAATTGGTCTTTTTTGTTTTATAAATCAATATCAATAAAATATTTTTTAATCTGTCTTTCTGTGTGGCCAAACAACTCACGGACCGACACCAGTCCTCCGCCCAGTGGTTGGTGTAGTAGATAAAACCACTGCCTTCCACACAGGAAACTGGGTTCAAGTCCCCCTCAGGCAAGTGCAACACACTAAGCTTGGAGAAGCTCATGCGGTGCCACAAAATCAACATGTTTAAAAATATCTCCTTATTCCAACCATTCATGCACTGATTAGCCAACACCTTTAATATCAAAAAACAAAACTTCTGTTGGTTAACGTGAATTCATCTGAACACCCAGTAACTCACCTGGAGCTGTTACTGAAACACTGTGATTGGTTAGAGGCTCACTGGATATACAGTGAACCCCCACAGGATCAGCAGGCTAATGCAGTCTAATGCAGATTTTTCTGAAAACTGAACTAATAATTGTTGGCTGAAACCTCCACGCTAACGCAGAAACTGCAGATATCCTCCGCATTTTTTGCTTTTGTGACGCCCAGGCCTCGTCGGTCACGCCCCCTCGTACTCTGCGTGGCGGACGAGGCCCGGACCTCACAGCTTTTTTCATGGCAATATATAATTTTTCCTGCATTTTAGTAAATCATTAATAAAAGTATAATTTACTAATATTTTTAAAAATATTAACGTAAATTCAGCCACATTTCGATATAAAATATAACTATAAAATGTTTTGGTAATGTGGAGAGAAACATGGGATGGTGAAATACCGCTGTACAGGAGGTTCGAAAGTAGCCAGTCCGAGAACGTCATGTATTTCTCCTTGCTGCTGTAATTGCTTTCTGAGCTGCGATAAAGAACAGATGATACACCGCCCAGCGCAACAGAAGCACCCCAGCAGAGTCCAGCCATACTCCTGGTGTGACACTCACCGGTAAGTCCACGCTGACGTCCGTCCCATCCAGCAGGGACACCCTGCAGGTGATGATGTTTTTGGTGTCTCCGGCCGCTGGGATGTGCGTGTTCGCCCTCTGCGCCTCCCGCAGCCGCGCTCTCTCCGCGGCCTTGCGGGCGGAGCGCCGGCCCAGAGTGCGCCGCAAAAAACTCAGCATGGCTGATTATACCTGCCAGAAAGCAGAGAAGACAGTTAACCTTTCAATGAGGAATTTTTTCATCAGTTCTACCCATCGTTGTGAGTTTTTTTGCTTGTGCGCTTCGGTGAGACGATGTTCACCTCAATGCTGGTGTCTCTCATTTTACTTTGACTAGTTAGGTGTATAAAAGTATAAATATAAACTGAGTATCGACTGTAATCCATTAACCAGGTCCATAGTTAGTCGCGTTACAATGTTTGGTGCTAAACTTCCTACTTTAACAGAAAGTAGTCAGTGGCACACCCATGAGACACTATGGGTTAAAACTAGTGCTGGGCCGTTAACGGCGCGAGATTCTTATCCCGCGATAAAAAAAATATCGCCGTTAACTGCACCTCACCTTCCCTCAAAGGTTGCTCAATCACAACAATCTTGTTAAGCGTCTCCGGACCTTTCGAACAAGGCCAAGGTATCAAATCACCTTTACTGTACACTGAGAAAGAGTGTGAAGTGTAAAGTTCTGTATTTAAGCCATTGACCAAATGAAGCAGCGGGCAGCCAGGATCACAGCGCCCAGGGAGCAGTGTAATGTGTGTGTGTGTGTGGGGGGGGGGTCCCTTGCTCAAGGGCACCTCAGTGGTGCCACTAGCAGTCTTGGCATTCAAACCCACGACTTTCTGATCGCAGGGCGAACTCCCTATCCACTAGGCCACCAGCTTCCCAGTGAAATCTGACATGATTCATCATGTGTCCTGTTAAAACCGTCCAATCAGTACAGGCTGTCGGATCTGTAAGACATGCATTTAGCAGAGTATCAACACTGGCCCCTTCTTTATTCCACTGATGGTTGGTCGTCGATATCATGGACTTTACCAATCCACATGAAACCTGGCGGATACGGAACAAGAGCCTTGTCCTCCTAGATGGAAATGTCCCTTTCCTCTAAAACCCTGAGGAAGACACAAAGTACTTTCTGGAAAACAGCTTGACAATCATGTCAGCAAAAATGACAAAATTTATAAGGAAAGTTGGTCTCTAGGAGGCACATGACCATCACGAATAGCGTCACCAAGCGAATAACATTCACTTGGTGCTGCAACTGACATTCCAAGAATAACTCAAGCTACAATTTGGTACGTTTACACTAAGCTATATTCATTCCCACTCCCATAGTTCCATCTGACTCACTCAACAATATTCAGCAGCCAGCACACATCTGTGTGAACCTTAATTACATTTTATAGCTGATTCATAAAGGCCTTAAGAAGCTATTTAACCAATTTCAAATACATCGGTCATAAAAGGTCACTTCTACAAGTTACTAGCTGTTCTCTGATCCTCTGAGACGGCTCAGGTCAACTTCAAAACGTATGTTCTCTTTAAGGCCTTACACAACTTTTACAAAATTCAACAGCCCGCACAACCACACCCCGAAATCAGAGATGTCTACATCACTTTACCGATGCCAACTTAGACAAGGTCTGATACCGACATATTGTGATGTTAAATTTTAGCAATATCGCCCTACACACTCCAACACTCTCACATGAAACTTCAGGCAAATTACTTCCAGAATTGAGTAAAACACAACTATAATATCATAAATTCCATTACAGGATCACAGATCACAGAAGCAATGATTCAACAGTAAGTTAACACACACACACACGCACGCACAGACACAAACATACACACGCACACACATACACACGCACACACATACACACGCACACATACACACACACACGCACACACACACACACACACGCACACACACACACGCACACACACACACTAACGCTGCAGGAATGCTATAAGAAAACGAGTCATTAGCGGTGAGGCGGTTAATCTGGAGTGTTTGTGAAACGCAGAAGCGTCCGACGCGTGTTCAGACCTCGCTGGAAGCACCTATGAGCGTAAAGGAAAGCACAGGATCACAATAACACCTGCAGTTACGGATTATTTCTACCGGATCTCTGATCCTCCGATGATAAGGCGGCTTAGATGATAGTAAATTATAGTTTAAATGATAGAAGCATCTTGATTCTTTTTCAATATTTTATCACAAAATTGTATCTTTAAAATGTGTATCTAGCATCAATGTATTACTGTTCATTGTTTTAAAACAATTTGCAAAAAAAATTAAATTAAATTTACCAATCTAATGTTCAGTCCTAATTTTGCTATTATTTGTAATAAAATAAACCACAGACAACATAATAGGATTCTACTCGAGAAAAATGTCCAAATGTAATCATTTTTTCATATGTTACAGCTCCATTTTAATATTTGGCTGTTATTAATATAAGACTTACATACAGCCGTTTAACATCTGCAATAATCCAGAACAGGTTTGTTTGAATCTGTTTAAAAATCCAGTACTCAGAGGAGAGGTAAGTTCAGAATGAGGAGTTTTCTCTCTCCAGCCCGTTTCTCCTGGACAGAAATTAACTCAATATGAGATTCTGACCATTTTCTTGACCTTCATAAAAGCAGCTCCTGAGAAAGTGCTTCCTCTAATCCCAGTTTAAGATCTTCAAATGAAATTTCGTTTCTCTCACTGCTCTGATCTTCATTCAGCTCAGATCATCAGATCTTCAGATCCACCAGAAGATCAAAAAAAACGTGGTCGTCTTATAAATGAGCTAGAAGTTTGTCTTAGTGATCAAACTCAAATCTCAGTTCCCAAAGTCAGACTGTTTTGATCCACAAGGTTGTTAAAGGGAAGAAACTGGGAACTGATAAGCAGAAGAACTTCTTAAGTTGATGTTTTCTTTTTCTTATAAAGGCGGGTTTAGGAGAAACAAGTTAGACTCTGTAATCTCCAAATAAGACGATCATTTCTTTCTGATCAGACAAGACTTCCACTGTGTAAACACACACTCAAAAACTAAATACAGTACATTTATTTTTTAATTGAAGGTAAACAAAAAGTATGTTGTCTGTTTGATAAAACATGTATGTTTTTGTGCTAGAGCCGATAGTGTGTGTCAGATACAACCTGTTGCTCTCCTACAAACACACTCACACACACTTGTCTTCTCACATGAAACACATATTTCTCCATCCACAGTACTGTTCACTTCCAGAGCTCTTGTCCAGAAGTCAGTATCTGTGTGTGTGAGTGTGTGTGTGTGAGAGAGAGAGAGAGAGAGAGAGAGAGAGAGAGAGAGAGAGAGACAACGAGACAACGTGCGCGCGCGAGTGTGTGTGCGTGCGTGAGTGTGTGTTGTTGTTAGCTGTGATGCTAAAGCTGCCTCAGATCGAACTCTTTGGTCCACCTTAACCATCCTAGCGGGGGGAGGCGGGGCGGGCTCCTCGAGCCGCTGCAGTTCCATTCAGTCCGAGCGGGGGCTTAAGGTGGACCGGAGAGTTCGACTGATCCTCGGATAGGAGAGTTCAGCCCGACCACAACCACCTGTAGATCCCAGTTACTTACCTTCACACTCTCAGTCCCACCTCGGTCACACAACCCTGCGCTCCCACCAGCACATCCTCCCTAGAGAACCGGAGAACAGCCCGAAAACTGGAGGAGAACCGGAGAACCGAAGGGGAACCTGAGGAGAACCCGACTCTGACTCTCGCGGAGCTGAAGGAGCGCTCCTTCTCTCCCTTAGGAAATGACGTCACCACCAAATCCCTAAGAGTGGATTTACATTTAAAGAGGCGGAGCGGAGACTCTAATAACCTTTTATTATACCTAATAATTTTCTAATAACCAGTTCAGCGTATAATAAAAATCCAATAATAATCGAATCACCCTTTATATATCTAATAATAATCTAATCTACTTTTAAATGTATAATAATAAACTAATAACTGACAGACACAGTGATCCAGTCTGAGAAACTCACACTGCGTCCAGTTTTACTCTTTAATACATTTCTAAATAATGAAAGAGACACAGAACAGAGTTTATACTGTTACTGCTGGGGTTCGGCAGCGACACATGGACAAACCACAAACTCTTCAGACACACTGATCAGACAAACCACACACTGATCAGATTAACACCACACTGTTCTGACAAACCACACACAGCTGAGACTAACCACACACTCTTCAGACACACCGCACACTCTTCAGACACACCGCACACTCTTCAGACACACCGCACACTCTTCAGACACACCGCACACTCTTCAGACACA
>JBBPDC010150664.1:0-21249 GCA_037974485.1 Hemigrammopetersius urotaenia
CTGCCACTCCTTAAAGGCCGGGCCGTGAAAATAGTTTCTGATATTAAACCGGTCCGTGACGAAATAAAGGTTGGGGATCACTGCTGTAAATCATTTCAAAGCATAGTACTTATTTGACTAATCCAATTTTTTATAGCTTTGAGAATATTTGCGAGGAAAGTAGTCTATGGTGTTAATTTCCATCTTAGTCATTCACATGCTTTTTGGGGGTTTAATTTCATTCTTATCTTTGGCATTTGTATTAGACCAAAAGCAAAAGTTCAGAGCCTAGAAATCAGTTCCTGTACCAGTAGAAATTGGATGTACTAAAACTTTCCACTGCACTTCTAAAGGAAACTCTTATTGGATTCTGTTTCTACTGAATTCATCAGAATATTCTCATCGTAATTCCCTAAGCTTTTCATTAAGAGCACTGTTTGACCAGTACAGCATGAGCATTAAATTCTTTTCCTGCCTGGATCAGTATTGTAACACAATTTTATTAACGTGCAGCCAAGAAAATGGTTTAAACGATTTATCAGCTCGGAATTGTGCTGTTGTGTGCAAAACACTACATAATATTGGAATATTTACAAATGAAACGCAAGAATAAGAAATCAACATTAATACAATAAAATGTAACATTTTGTACACCACTGCATAAATGAACTCCTTCAGCAGCATCATGCTTGATATCCTTTACTGAAGGATTGAGATTGATAGCTGAAGCAGGTATAGGATAGTAACAGTGAATACTGGAATGTTCTCACTCGTCAAATCACAGTGTATCGTATCGAAATGTATTTATTGTAATGTTATGCCAAGTGAATATATGCTCACTGCTCTGAATAATTTCTTTGGGGAAAAATCCCATCACTACAGAAAAAAACATACTTTTATGATGAACGTTTATGCATCAGAGAAAAAATCTCCTTATGCTGTATGAAGCAGTGTAGAGCTAAACTCCAGGGCCTGCAGAATATGAGGCATCTGCATTTGCGATTAAAGTAAGTGCCGTATTGTGTTTCCTGCGGCTGTGATTCTATCCAAGTGGACATCTATCCAGGTGCTTTGGTAACTTTAAGAGGAGACAGGTCACACAGACACAGCACCGGTCAGCAGCACAGGAATGCACTGGAGGCTGAGCATCAGGATTAGTGCTGACCACCCACATGCATTCTCGTGTGTGTGTAGGTGGGGGTGGGGGGGTTCCACTGACCTGTGAATGAAATTGTTGTCCTCTTACCACTAAATCCCAACCTCTACCCAAACCCCAATAATGACTAAATTAGGTTTTAAGCGAAAACTGCATTTTCTTCCTTTTTGGGATAGCCGACACACACTTCATATTGGCTTATCATTCATTGTGAGAAAATCCGAACTTTCACTGCAGAAATGAGGTGAATTGCTAATATAAAGTGGAAATGACAACTTTTTAAAAGCCACTCTGCTACTTTTGTAAGCAGCTAATTTTAAGTGGATGGTGGTCTGGTGGATAGGTAAATGCCCCTACCATCAGAAGATTGTGGCTTCCCCCCCAGTGGCACCACTTGAGCTCCCTGGGCACACTGCTCACCGGGCTGCTTTACTCATGGCAAATGGGATAAATGCAGAGGATTCAAGCAATTTCCTCCAGGTGTCAATACAATATATATATAAATAAATAAATAACGCCCACATTATTTAAAGGCAGACTCTTCAGAAAATGCCCCCCTATGGTGTTCAGTGTGACTGGAGAGGGAACTGTAATGATGGTCTCATTGTTGTCTATATATTCTGAAAGGTGCAGATGACTGGGGAGAACTTTTCAGCGAGAATTCTCATGAACTGAAGTGTTCACACATGAAATGTCTCTGTGTTCCACTATATCTGTTGAAGCTCACACTCAGACACCCTACAGCTGTCAGCCTGTAAAGTGGGAGTGTCAGCAGTGTGTTCTGTTTGGACATGAAGCACAAAGTCATATTTATGTCAAATCATGATGAGATCACAACTTCATTGTACTATCTACGTTTGTAAACATCTCTGTGAAGTTGTGGGTAAAAATAGGGAGACAGTTTATTTATGGTGCTATTTACATCATTGGGAATTACTGGTCAAAAAAGGCAATTTCATCTGCAAAATGAAAACAGAGTCTAAATTATAATAATAAAATAAAACTGAATTAAATTAGATACTTTATTTATATAGATATTTTCCTTCTCTTTCTCTCTCTCTCTCTCTCTCTCTCTCTCTCTTTAACACACACACACATACACACACAGCATGGTGGACTCAAAGGGGTCGGTGGCATGTAGTGGTTATGAGTTAATCACAGTGGCATGGGCGGCCAGCCGGAAAACCAGGATGTTGGCTTAAAGATCTTAAAATCTTGGCTTGAAAAATCTCCCCACACCTCAGTGCAGGCCGTTAATCCTATCAGCATGCGTGAAAGTGTGTGTTTGCCCAGGGAATTGGGGCAAATTATTCAATTTGTCCATTTTGAGAATGATGTTTGGATAGCTAATTTGTGGAGGACATTTCCTGTGGAGAAGAGAGAGCGAGAGACATGACCTCGTTTTGAATTCTAATTTGAGGAGGAGAAACAGGCAAAGCAAAAATAAACGAGACAATCAGGGGAAAAAGTTCTCCCAAATGGAATCCACAGTTCCCGCTTAAGTCGTATAAATGAAGCCTGGTTAAATCATACAAAAAAACACTGTGTGAAATGGTGTGTGTTTAAAGCTTTGCACCCTGTTAAGCTCACATCTCCCTGAACAGCAGTTTATACATTACCCAAGGTGATGTTAATGAGGAATAAGGGAGAGGTGGTGGAACCCATTCACATTTACACTCATAACACTGCACTTCCACTGGAAACAGAGAGGCCTCTTCCTGAGTTAGAGCCTAATTAACTCTTTGCTCATCTAACAACTCTGTTACTATAACAGCAAGTGCAGGCCAGAGCAGCAAAACATGAAACAGGCCGAGCCAAATGGAACATTTCGCAATCAGTAAAATGTGTGTGTGCCACAAAAAAGGTGAAGTGAAGGACTGCCGTCAGATATCAGTGATAAACTGAAACATGCTCCTTAATTAAATACAAAACAAAAGACTTTGAATCTAAATCCATATGAGAAGGACATAAGGGGCAGTATAGCATAATATTATTTATAACAGAGGTCACCAACCTGTTTCAAACTGAGAGCTACTTCACGGGTACTGAGCCATACGACGGGCTACCAGTTTGATACACTAGAGCAGAGTTTACTTAAACGTATCTAAACTTCATGTATAATAAACATGTTTAAATGCCTTTTTTACATAATTGTCATTTTCAAATGTACAGAAATGCAAATGTGATTAAAGAAGAAGAGTTACAGGATAAAATTAAATGACAGATGCTGTTCACTGGCGAGTTGTGCTATTTTTAGAACAGGTCCGCGGGCTAGTCATGTGGTCCTTGCGGGCACCATATTGGTGACCCCAAATTTAAAATGTCTATATGAATATAAATGAGCATGTTTGCTTTGTTTCTTAGATAACGTTTTTAAATGCAAAGTCACAAGACATTCACTGATGTTTCTTAAATCTCAATGGGGCTTGTTTTGAAATAGCCTTTATGTAATAGATTCCTGAAGTCCTGAGTTTCCTTTTTTCTTACACGCTGAAATTGTGTGTAAATGTATTTGCATAATTATGCAATTATTCATTTAAATATATACTTCATCATCAGGTACAGGATTAACCAAAATGTTTTACTGGATTAACAAATTAGAACAGGGCGCGAGAGTAGAGTGAACTCGGCGTCCTCGATTTTTTCACTTAAAAAGAATTGTGGGGAAGTGGGGGAGAGAGAGAGAGAAAGGGAAAGAGAGGTTTTGTTGATGGCTGTCACTCTGCCTTTTCCTAAGCATCTGAAATAGAAGCTAGTTTTAAAAGCTAGTTTTAATGATATTTACCTTCTGAAGTAGTTCTTGCCTTTTTCACTGTTTCCTGAAGATTCAATATTGCTGAACCATATTCTCCTAAATTAACTTAGTCTGGCCCGCTGCATCCTAAGCTCAGCGATTAGATTATGTATGTGAACATTTGAGAAACATCAGTTAGGAATATTTAGGGAATTTGGTTTAGTGAGCCAGACACTAGCACACACCAAAAGGCTTGATCATCCACATCCTATTTGTAGAGCCCATTCTGACAGTGATTATATATAATGCAACTAAAACTTTTCCTCAGATCCATTTTCTTGCTCTGGCAAAGCCTCACCACCTAAACTCTGGAGCATGGAACAGGTGTACAAGATTCATCAATGAGTTTCTTACTTTTTACACAACATTATATGTTTATTTTGCACTCAATTGTATTATCATTTGATTTTTTTTAGCATACCTGCAGAAAAAGTATGTTTTTGTTAACATTTTGAGATTAAGTGTAGGTGGGGCCACCTGTCTGGTCTCTGCAAAGTAGAGGGCATTTCAAAACACAAGAGCATGCAAGTCTGATTTCCTGCCTATTTTTCTTGTTATAAGGCTTATGTGAAGCGACTGGTAAAGAAAAACAACATTTAAGCGAGGTGTAATGCACGGATATGAAAAGTGGTAACAGCATGTAACTGAACCTGCACAAAAAAGTCCATTGAATTTACGAGTGAAACAAATGTGAGAAAAAAATTAAAAAAGCAAGCGGCTGAGGTTGTTTTTGTACTTCCATTTCTTTCAGTCAGGAATCTACCGAGCCAAAGCTTGACGGAGGTCTCGGTCCAACGGCATGCTGGGACTTTTCAGCGCAACCTGAGAGGGTGACAAGGCAACCGCATGCTGGAGAACCACCGGGACTGTCATCGAAGGGAACTCGGCGTTTGACTAACTGCTTCCCTCCTTTCCAGGGCTAAGCCCCTCTAAGGCCTGCGAGCTGCAGTGGAAATGCCCCCGGCTGAATGGAGTCCTCTGTTCGTCAGGCCCTGCCCACCTCCATCTCCAGCAGCTACCACCCACAGAGCACAACACGTCACCCGGCCCTGCAGCACGTTTCTCAGGGCCTCTGCGCTCTCTCTCTCTGCCACTCCACCTCATGGTCGCCTCGTTGGGAATTTTACACCTACATTTTAAATCACCGAGTGAGAGCTCATGCTGGAGGACTCTCGAGTTCGAGAGCAGAATGTGTAGATCATGAAGGTTATAATCTGATAGCTGCTTGCAGGAAGGAGCAGAGAGGCCGTTTCACACAGGCCTGACTGTGGAACCTACCTCAGCATCTAAGCTACTTAAACAGAAGACCTGATCTTTTCAATTATTTCTGCTGATTTTCTGTATAAGTCTCCGTATAACACAGTTACCTTCATTTGGCAGACGCTTTCAATCAATGCAATGTACAATTTGTGGAAACACTCAAGCTTGAGGATCGTAGCAGAACCAGATGAGAGTGCTAAGTGATAAATCTTTAAGTAGGGAGTAGTGCAAGAAGCTTAATAAGAAGAGCAAGTGTGATTTACAATAGGTGAAGCAAGGAGAAGTTCTCTGGCAGTAATGGGTAGCCAATGTGGTTCATATGTTACCCCACTGGGGTAACATATGAACTTTTTAGTTGGTTGAAGACAAGCTGAGCTGCTGCATTCTGACCCAGTTGTAAGGATCCTATTGTACAAGCTGTAGGTAGATTAGGCAATTGTTATTGTTTGGCAAAAATTCTTTGTAACTCTTCCTATTCAGCTGGGGTCTCTGGAGTGGTCCAACTATCCAAGCATTGACCTCATCATCAGGACACTGTCTCAGTAAAAGAGGACTGTGGCCAGGAGTCCTGTGGCCAGGTGCTCCCATCAACCAGCAGCACCTGATAATCTTCTCCTTCCTAGCTTGTTAGCATGATATGGGGGAGGGGGAGACCTTCTACAAAAATTCAAAATTTAAATGCTTATGCTTAACCAGGGTTGCAGGGGGTACTGGAGACTATCCCAGCGGTCACAGGTCGAGAATGCAGTCGCACCCCTACCAAAGTTATTTATCCTGTTATACTGTTACATAATACATACAGTCACCTCACAAACTGTTACCTAACACATGCTGATACAAACATACTGTTTTCTCACACATTCTGTTACCATACTGTTAACTTGTACATTATGTTACCAAATACATACTGTAACCTTACATACACTGTTGCTATATTGTTAATTAACACAAACTATTTTGTAATGCATTCTGTTTCCTCTCACAAGCAGTTTTCTAACATATGCAGTTACCTAATGCATAATGTTACCTCACATACTATTACCTAAAATATACTGCAACTTCATACGTACTGTTTTGTCACACATTCTTCTGTTACCGTACTGTTATGTTGTACATAATGTTATCCAACACATACTATAGCCTTACACACACTGTTACCGTACTGCTATCTTATACATACTGCTATCTTATACATACTGCTATCTTATACGTTTTGCTACCTCACACATTCTTTATAGTTAACACATACTTTTACCATAACTTGTCTTCATTATTTTCATTTCGGCCACAGACAACGGATCAAATAAAACACATTTACTTATAGTGAACCTATAGTGTTGTTACACTGTACTTTTTGATCATTATAACAGAGGACAATTATTATCTATTAATAGAGGATTCTTTACTTTTGGTCTCAACTCTTTGTCTCTCATTTGTGCTCTAATTTAGTCTTGACTAATCTAGAATCACTTTGGACTCTGTTTTGAACTCAGTTATCTAAATGGGCATTATTCTTGTTTTAAGATGGCCACTACTGTTTTGTTTAGCTGAGCTTATAAGCCCATATCATGGAAACTGAAATGTTCACCCTTTATTAAATAACAGAGAGTTTAATGTAGAAAGCAAGCATAGTTCGTGTTGCTTAACATACCTCTCTTTCCCCAGTCTATACAGCCACTTTTGAATGCAATTCACCTACATGTACATCAGTTCAGCCATAACCTTTCCCACAAGTTAAAGAGTGTTTCAGTTCAGACAGCTTTTTTATTACTTACAGTAACAAAATAGCTTGTTCTAAAAGATAAGCAGATGTTGGAAAACTGTCATGTAAAATAGAGCTTCTCAGGGGAAATATTTATAGGAACAAACATGTGATTTCACAGAAGTGATTTAGAAAATGATCCAGGTCATCTTCACATAAGCGGATAAGCATGAATGCTCCGAAGTCTGTATGAGTGTGTGTGTGAGTGGGTCTATGACGGTGCCTGAACTCAAACTATGAAGCCTCTGTGTTTGCATTTAATGAATTTCTTCTCCTCAGAAACTGAATCCAAGACTCAGCATTACAGAAGAAGAGACAAGGAAGGAATTAAGCATCTCTCAATGTTCTTATGTGTGCCATGTGAGATATCTGAGTCTACACCCATATGGAGACAAACAAACCCACAGACAAATACAATACATTACTTTTTCTGCTGCATACCTGCAGTCCTGTATAAGGGCAGTAGGTTTTAGCCCAGTGCCTGACTGATATGGACTTGCAGCAGACTGATCTGCTGATATTCTGTGCATATTATACATATATGCACATGGTCACCTTCTGTACCACCATTTGTTCACTGCTACTTCTGTTCAAAATGTAGAATGAGCATCTCTGTATCTGCGCTCATAGTAAGATGGCAATTACTGCCCTCTAGGGGCCACACAGTGGAGCTACAAGTGCCAGAAATGTGAGGATGTACAGTGACCTGGCGTGAAATATACCAACCTACATTTTATGCTGTAAAACATTATTCCGATTCTTTTTCTTGCACAGATAGTTTGAGTTCACATAAGGGCATACTGATGGGACAGGACATATACGTTTATGGCTAGGAGAGCATAAGTTGCTTTGCTTGGGTAGAATGAGTGTGTAGAATGGCTCTGTCTTGCCCCCTTCCCTCATCTTGCCATTGTTCTCCTTTAAATGTGCTGAGCTGTCCAATGACATTGTATCAGCAGTGGGAAATAATGCAATAGAGCTTCACATGTCTCAGAAAAACCATATGCCTAGCCTTCACTCTCCCATCTTGTGATGGAGGAGTCCTAGCTAGTGGGTGGGAATTAGACAGAACTTAACTGGGGGGCAACGCCTCTGGTAATTACAGTGTAAGGGTACATTTTTCTGTGAGATTTAAAATAATGGTTCGACGTGTGGCACCCATGTTTCATTCATACTACGAAGTGAAAAATTTGGTTTGAGGTGTTGCAGTAACATCTAGATTTAGTCAAATAGGAATGGGTTGATTTAATGTATCCATTATTTCATTATTTTAATGTAATGAAAAAAAAATTATATAAAACTTGCTTGATTAGGTAAAACATATCTCATATATCACCAAAATCAATATGAATGATGTTTATCTAGATTTAGAGGGGTTCATTGCATATCCTGATGTGCCTATAAAAGAACGTTTATAAAGCATTCTGAGTACATGACAATTATATATGAGTATTAATATATTTATTAATCATTGTGAAAGAGGGATTCATAGAAAGTCTTAATATACCAGACAGCATGGGCGTTGTTAGGTCTATTTTTTTTTTGGGGGGGGGGGGGGACCCCATGGAGCCCGTTTAGTAATATTTCTCTGGTAGCGCCATTTGTACTCAGTTCAACAGAACAATACTATGAGTTTCCATAACTGTTCACTGCTCAACTTTACTTGTTTCATTAAGTGAAAGGAAAGGTTTGGTGAAAAGTTTTCAGCCCTTCCTACAACCCTGGGGCTAAGTCCCCCTTTCCGTCCTAGTGACGTCCCTGTCAGACAGGTTTTACTGCGTGAGTGTGCAGGATTCCCCATGTCCCAATATCCTGTTTACGTTTCCCTGACAGAAATATGAACTTCTGTGATCCAAACAATCAACACCCAGTATTTACACTTCCTTTCTGCCACCTTCCTTTGTGTGTATGTTTGTGTGTGTGTGGGAGTCTTGAGGTCTTCCTGGGGTGTGTCTGCATTGGCTGCTCATTGTCACAGTGTTTGGAGGGGCTGAGTGATGACAAGGGGAGAAACAAACACAAACTGTTTGAAACTGTCATCAGCCTTTTGCTCATTTAGACTGCTGTTTCCACTTGTCCTGCATCAAATAGCTTGTTTACTGCTAGTGTTTACGACTACAGTGCCAAACTCTTTTTTTGTAACTTTATTTGATTTCTGTACTACTCATTTTTCCTCTGATGTTACCAGTGAAGCCAATCTTTTAAAGCTGAACAATTTAAGTTTTCTTGGAATCACGTTTCACATGCACATTTTTAATACATCAGTGATATGCTTTAAATACATAATTCTTATAATTCCTCTATCAAACCAAGCAACCACAAAAATGGTGCTTTTACCAAAGTGAGATTTACTGCTGTCAGCCAAGCCTTTCCATGGAAGCTCACTGTGATTTATTATAAATTCCCGAAATGAAATTAGCTCGCCTCAATTCCACTACAAATTTACACCAGATACCAACATTCAAGCAGAGCTCAAGATGCCTGCATATTCTCACACACAGCACATCCTAATAATCTTGCCTATCTATTTATCTATCTGTCTATCTATCTATTATACACACACACACACTGTGCTTTTGAAGAACCATGTTTGCATGTTTTTCCCTGTGAGCAAGTAAGAAGTAAGGGAGATCTGTGTGTTTACAAATGAGATCTGTGAATATGGCTTCCATATTATCAAAAGGTTTTAGAAAGAACTGCTCAGTTGATAAAGAACCAACTTAGACTATGTGAAGGTTCACCGAAGCTTTAAAAGGTTTCCACATTCACACATCTCTGTCAAACATGGTTCATTCAGGAAGTTTCTTCAGTTGCAGTGTTCAAATAACCCTTTATTTATTTATTTTGCAATTTGTTCTTTGAAAACACCAACATGGTTCTGGTTAATTTATTCTCACCAATGCCAGCATTTTCCCTGGTGTTCCACTTGCAGTCAGTTCCTGTTGGTGAATTTTTCTGTTCATCAGTTTTGATTCATATATGACCTACACGCAGACTGTCTGACACATCACTTACATTAGCAAGGGACAGGAAACCCTGACAACTTCTCAGTTACCACTCAACTTTAACAAAAGTGTTACTGTTTCCAACTGTTGTTTTCCACCTTTAAAGAGTTTGTCTCATTCTGTTTGGGGGGGGGGATAATCTTTACACCAGTGTAAGATATTTATGAATTTGGCAAGATCTACACACATCTATGTATCATTAATGTGCGTCAACATAATCCATAAATCTTGGTTAGCCTGTTGCTGACAAATCTGACAGAACACCAGTGCCTAATAAACAGCGAAATGAACTCCAAGTTCAGCTACTTCCTGAACAACTTCAACAGGTTGAAAATATATGTAGTCAAATTACAGAGTCAACATTTATGCTGCTTTACTACCTCACTTAGACTTTCCTTTTGGCCACCCAATACAGCGAACTGAATAGACTCCCTCTGTCACTTTCTCAATAATTCCTGAGAATAGGAGTCAGACAGAGCAGCGCAGACAGTGTAGGTGAATAGATCAGGAAAATGTGAGGCCCTTTCGGCAAGTAGATCAGTAAATTGCCACACAGGTCATGTCGATGAGTAGAGCAATAAACTGCCACACAGGCACCGTAGATGAGTAGAGCAGTCAAATGTCATGTACGCAGTGTAAGTAAGTAAAGCAATAAAATGCCATATAAGCACTGCCGCTTCAAAAGAACAGTAAAATGCTGTTTAGGCAGCAGAAGGTGAGCAGAGCAGTAAAATGTTATTTAAGCAGTGCAAGTTGACAGAGTAAAGATGGTGTCGTTTTTATTAAAAGACCACACCTCGTTGCATGACCTGAACCTGCGGAGCCACTGGCGAATGTGCAGTCAGCTTCTCCCTCTCTGCGAGAACTTCGGGCTGGTGTGGTCTCGAATCTGCCAGATCGACGGCAGGTCTCTGTGACAGGATGCAGATGCTGTCACTTCTCTAATTCATTCACTCACTCATTCAGTCATTTGTTTAGGGTGTTGCTGAGACCTCTGGCTCTTTCAGAAGAGATGACTGACCCTCTTAGTTCATGCAGAAAAAAAAGAAGTTGAATTGCACCTTGCCTTTATGCAACTTCCAGAGTTTTAAAGTTTAATCAGACACTGAATGGCAGCGGGGAGTGGAAGGCGAACAGTGTGTGTGTTGGCCTGACATGGAAATGCCATTGCCGTGCCACTGCACGTACGTCAAAGATGAGCAACACACTCCCTGTGCACGCTGCAGGACGCGCTCATGTTGCCCCTGTGTGTGTGTGTGGGTGCACGGGGCAGCTCCTGGAACTGCACACACTAGTTCCTGGAATGGCTAATGCGCTTCATTTATTTATTCACTTTCTGTCTGTTACAATATGGAGATGGTGTACACAGTTTCAGCGGAGCTGAAGGCCGTTTAAAAGACTTTCAATACCAGGGAAAGGCTGATTAATGCTGTAGAAGAACCATTGCTTTGATTCATGGTAAGTAAGCATCACTGCGTGTGTTTACTCCATCTATACAAAATGAAAGCCTGCTTGTCATTAGTTTATTCCAAAATGTACACTGCTTACTCCAAATTTACACTGCTCAATCCGAACCAGTCTGTGAAGACCAAAATAATCAAAGTGGAAGCCTCTGGCCGTCTCAGAGACCACTGCCTGAAGATCATTTCCACAGAGATCACGCCTTCCTATGTGTGTCCACCTCGTTCATGCATGACTTCATCTGTGAGCGTGAGACTGCGGCCTGAAATCATCCCATAAAAATGTGTGTGTGTGTGGGTGCGTGTATGTTTGCTTACAGATGTGTGACCACCAAAGACCACTGTATTAATCAGAGATCAGAGGCCAGGAAAAGGGTGCTGACCGACTTCGTGGCAGCACCACACCCCCTGCAGCATCACAGAAATACACACGATGATAAGGCATGTATGACAGCACAAAGCACAAAGTCATTCTGAGACACAACATTGATTGTGGGGCAGGGTGGGGTCCACAGTACAGCCTGTGTGTGCGTGTGTGTGTGTGTGTGTGTGTGTGTGTGTGTGTGTGTGTGTGCATTTTTAAGCGGATGTACGTGTTAGGAGTCACTTAATAAATGACGTCTGTGGCACCTTGACAACATCTTTCACTCAAATGTCAAGGAGTAAGTGCATGTAGACACTTCTAATATGAACAGGGTAGAAATTCATTCATAAATAAGTCACTACTATAATCTATTCAATGAAAACAAGTGTATCAACTTCCAAAATATATAAAACAAACTTATTGTATGAGGGAAAGCATGTCTTCAGTCCTCTGGTGATCTAATAGATATGTGAGAACAACAACTGTCATAAAAGACATTTCCTGTCCAAAAGTGTCAGTTCGATATGAATTTAACAATCAGAGCATTTGAAAATGTGTTTTTTTATTCAGGAATGCTCTTTAAACATGCATTTCAATTTTGAAAGTGTTTTAAAATGAAAGACCTTCTAAAAAGTATGCCCTCAGAGCTTCTGCAGTGAACGTGCATGAATTTCATATGGAAACTCTTATACTCATCGCATGCATAAGTATTTGAGTGCTGTTATGGAAAAGTAATTGACGTAATTACCGAGGGAGTGATGCATGTCCCAGGGTCAGAGGCTTTCACTTTTGAAACGCCAGTGGAAACACCTCTCAACACCATTCACCTGCTATATTAGCTGTTAAAGGACGCAATGACCACATGAACTTATATGTGAGCTGAACAAAGGTAGGTAGATAACGCTTGTAATAACAATAACATCTAATGCAATTCAGCACTTAAGTAATAAGTAAAGTGATGGAAATTGCACAATGGAACTTTATGGTCATAGCTACAAGCTGTGAAAAATAAAATTTCATGGAAGAACAAGTTACAATGTACATTCCCGTTCCTTCTTTGGAGTATATTTAACATGATTACAAATCTTTTCCCCAGGTTTAGCCAGCAGTCACACTGCGGGTGATATCTTTGGGTTTACTCAAGCATTGGTGTCATTCTTGGCTGTCGGAGGGCAACGTCTCTTCAAACACTTACCGTTTGCAAAGTCTTATTTTGGCTGAAGAGCATTAGTCTGCATTTCCCATACAGACAGCTACTACTCAAATTGATTGCTTTCCTCTGTCGTTCCTGGATTGCTCAGAGCCCTCCCACTATCCGATGTGTCAGTTTAACCCTCCTGTAGTGACCTCTGATCTGCAATGAGCTGAAAATATAGCCTCTGCTAATAAACAGAACTCTCCGGAGCCCATCAGTGGCAGATTGAGTAGGTGTGTGTGCCGCTCATGGGAACAGAGGGGCAAAACAGGCCTAATGTGTTTTTCAGCTGTGCTGAGCAGTAAACAGCAGGCCTGAACCCCCAACCTGTTTCCCCTGCTGCAGGGAAAGAGCACAGCTTCTTCTGCAACAAATAAAACACACACAAGCATGTAAGGAAGAAATACTGTGCCAGTGGTGTAACAGAGAGTCTCAACACATAAAGTGGCTAGATTTCTAGATGATAATATTGTCTAGACAAGTGGTGCCACTGCCACTCTGCAAACCAAACGACAAGAAGTAAAATAAGCAAAGAAGTAAGAATGAAGAAGCACTTAGTGTTCTTATAATGATCTGTTAAATAAACTATTGATTTATTGTTCATTTTTTCCTACACTGTGAACACAGTCCTCTGACTTTATTCGTATATTTTTTGTGAATTTTCACAGGAACTAGTCACGTCTTATTTGTGATTTTTCTAGACCGTCATTTTTATTTGGAGGGACATATTACACTGAAATTTCTGGTTATGTAACTGAATGTTTGGAATAATTAATAGTGAAAATGTAAATACAGC
Organism: Hemigrammopetersius urotaenia; assembly: GCA_037974485.1. Classification (NCBI taxonomy): domain Eukaryota; kingdom Metazoa; phylum Chordata; class Actinopteri; order Characiformes; family Alestidae; genus Hemigrammopetersius; species Hemigrammopetersius urotaenia. The sequence continues at coordinate 13,772 of JBBPDC010150664.1, forward strand.
TGTGAGCACAATGAGGCCTCTGAATGTGTGGTGGTGAAAGAGCATAGCTAGGAAAGCCCAAGGACTGTGGAGTAACAACACACCTGTAGAAATAATTAACAGAAAATTTACAGAACTATACATTTTACATGTATTTGTATTTTACTTCTTTACATGAGTAAACACAATCATTAGCTTGATTTCAGTTTAATAAACAGCAGTTAGCATTACACAGGTAATGAGTACATAAACTGTGAAGGAATGAAAAACTAAACTCAGTTTTCAGAGTATTCTGTTGCCAGGTATTAAGTATACTGCTCGAAAAAATAAAGGGAACACTTAAAGAACACATTGTAACTTCAAGTCAATCACACGTCTGTGAAATCAAACTGTCCGCTTAGGAGGCAACACTGATCGTCACTGAGAGAGTGTAGACTGTAAATCAGTGTTGCCTCCTAAGTGGACAGTTTGATTTCACAGACGTGTGACTGACTTGAAGTTACATTGTGTTGTTTAAGTGTTCCCTTTATTTTTTTGAGCAGTGTATTTAATCAGTTACTAAAGGATGCTAATGCTTAATGAACAGTTAACTAATATATCAACAATGAACTTTGTGATGTAGTGTTGCCACCAATATCAATGACTGTAAATTATGCAGTTATTTAGTATACAATGACTCTAATATGATGCTGGTGCTGTACGTTCAGATAATGAAAAGCAGAAATGTCAGGTGTGTCCAGGAAAAATAATGGAAACCGCAGACAATTCTGGCTTTGAGAATGAAGAGTCATAAAATTAAATGAAATGTTTTTGTATCCAAAATGAAATAATATGACATGAGTTCTGATTTAAAATCTTAGCAGCCATCTTTACCTGCTCAACCACACCACAGGCTCAGAGTATGAACTTTCTATAACCTGCAGGAGAGAGCTCTAGTGGGCTCCTGTCTTCGTGGGGGGTTAATGCTGGACAGTGGCTAAAGCCCCCCGTGAGTAGGCCTGCATTGCTCCCAGGATCGTCTTCCCTGTTGGAGGAAGCAGGAGCAGAGAAGAGCAGACATTCAGCTTCAGGGAGAACGGCGTTGTAACAGTAAACTCAGCCGGGCTGCTGGCTGCCGACTGCCGCCTCCAAAGAAAATACTTTGCCTCATGGCAAAATCAGAACCACATGCGGGTAAAAAACAGGGAGACTGCAATAATGGAGAGGCTCTGTTTCCTCTCTGGTGATTGGGTATGGCCTCTGGGAACCAACGCTGCATGGAGTCTGGGATGGTCAAGATTTAGGTGGAGAGGTGTGGAGTGAATGAGTCAGTTACACTCCAAGGAGACTTCAGGTTCAAGTTTTCCTGCTCGGAGGAGTCAAAGAAGCTCCACTGGGTGTTGAAGAGACATCCATTCATCAACTGACTAATCGCAAGCAACGTTATTGTGAAAGAAAGCTGATAAAGGACCGAAATGGAAAAAGGAGTACAACGTGTTACTCTGAGCTTATAAACTCTTGAACTCTAAGGCTGGCATCACATGGTGAAAACTGAATGGAGCCTCAATTGCTTTAATTCTGAACACAACTACACTGAACCTTTGGAACAAATTAAACTGCTGATTGGAAAATTCAACTGCTACAGCTACAACAATCGCTAAAGTTTCAGGGAGCAGCCTGTCATATACTGAAAACAGCCTGTGACTGTGTCAAACAATTTATATTCAAATGATGGATCAGTTTTCACATCATGGACAAGAACATAAAACTGCTGATATTTGCTGTCAACAAGTTAGCTTAGCTAGCTAGTTAACATGATATCTGTTTGCCTTTGCCAGAGTTTATTCTGCTTTGTTAGCCATCTGTATTAAAATGCAGATGTGGTTCATTTATTTTATTATAGTTTTCAAGTCAATGTGAAGTGAAATTGTATAGAAATTGTCTGATAAAATGATTTGAAATAATTGCAGCCTGCAACTAGTTGCACAAGACTTCCCTATAAAGCCGACCTGAGGAGCTGTCAGTAGATCCAGGGAGATGTTCAGCCATAGGAGACTCTGTTCTGTTGGCTCTGCCACTGAACAGCGTGGACAGCTCTAGAACATGCAGTGCGTACAGTAGCCGGGCCGGGCCAGGCCTAAGGCCTGAATGACCACAGTCAGTGAATAACTCATAGGTGAGCTCATAGCCGCCTAAATATAGCCTAGCCGTGATTAATGAGCTCTAAATGAGTATTTCCCCTATGAAAACACTTGGCAGGTGACTGAGTGATGAGCTATAGCAGGCATGATGATGATAGAGGCCATAAGGTCAAACTCTGGCTGAGGTGGTGTGTGTGTGTGAGAGAGAGAGAGAGAGCAGGGTGTTGGGGTGGGGGGCTTCATTCTGGCTGGCCATTCTTGCATTGCTTGAGTCACACACACACAAGACCTATGTGAATGCTGAGCCACCATTAAGAAAAATAACCTAAGACTCCATATGCGCAGCAGCAGACCACCATGTGCACTTATGGGGAGAGAGAGGGAGAAAGAGAGAGAGAATAGAGAGGAATAGAAAAAACAATCTGTCCATCCTCTCTTACACCCTGCTGCTCCACAGCTGGAAACAGGAATGTGTAATGGGAAAAAGCAGCAGTCTTTTTTTATAAACATGCATTTGAATGGGCAAAGGCACCAGTAACACTGCGCATGCTTCTTCACATGGACACACAGGGGATGGAGACTCTTTAGTGGGAGTCCACTGCTCCGAAATGGAATGTTTAGCATGTCCCAGACACAGTGACACACTGGATAGTGTGCCTGTGACGCCATGTACAGATGTGGTGCCTGCAGATTAGTGTGTGTGGGGGTGAGAGAGGAAGAAAGAGAGAGTGAGAGTGAGAGAGCATGGCAGGAAGTGAAGGGACTGATGTTTGAGCAAGGATGTAGAAATGGCATCAGTAAGAGTCCTATTACTGTATTCTTCATCTTTACTCTTGGCTAAATGAAAACTCTTTATTGGCACGAGCACTGAAGAGTTTGTATACTGGAACAAGCAAAGTGTGTTTGAGCGTGGAGCTGTGGTGCAGCCTTCAAAGGAAGGCTGGTGTTGAGCAGTCTGGCCAGATGAGTTGAACGTAAATAATCAAAACTGATTCCTGTTATAAAGAGGGCAGGAGCGGGAGAGAGAGAGAGGGACGGGCCGACGGGCAGACAGCAGTTTTATGGGCCATGCTTGACGCTTCACCAGACCAAACTATTCACTGAAAAAAATAAAAACCTGGATGGATGGCAGGAATGCTCTACAGATGGAGTGCAGGCTCTTCTCCTCATACCAGCAAACCAGACAAAAGTAAGGATCAAACAGCCAGGCATGGTGATCCCAGTCAGCTACTTTAAGAAGTTGGCAATTATGAAACATGTCTAGGCCTATTTTGTTCCTGTAGGGCTTTAGAGATGATACGGGAGCACTTCCTAAGTAGGTCAAGTGCACACTACATGCGGAGCTCTGAGCACAAGCTGTCAATCAGGAGTTAGGAAATAAAAACTGCAGGTCTTCTGGGCACATCAACCAACTGCAAAATCAAGCACTAACTCATACCTTCTCTATACTTGTCATAGACACAGAATCTAAATTTAGATCAGGAATTAATTTATTATTTTAACTTAAATCAACATTAAAAAGCACTCTACTGATCTTAACTGAACCAGGACAATTTGACATGTTCTCTTGCTTAAGCAGTTTTTGAGAGCCTCAAGACTGGAGCTTTAGCATTAGTTAGAAATTTAGTTAGCCTTCTTTAGTACATGGGTTCCGCAGTCACTTTTCTTAGTGAAAATGAATAAACATCCTATTTGAAAACTGCTGTGCAGAGGCCCTGTTCCCACCTAGAGGATCTCTATAAATTCTGCCAAGAAGAATGGGGACAAATCACTACATTACAGGATAAAAGTTCACATTAAAGATAATCAATAGAAAAATATATGTACTTATTGTAATCCAGACATCGTGACAGGTTTCAATGAGGAAGAAAACTTTTGCAAGCCATATATATATATATATATATTAGGGCTGGGAAAGTTAACGCATTATTATCGCGTTAACGCATAATTTACTTAACGCCGACAATTATTTTATCGCACGTTAACGCAGGTTTGAAAGTTGGTCCTTTCACCGCAGTAACGCGCGCAGGGGAGGACTGAGACCGTCTTTACCAGGTTGGGTTTTCGCATCTCGGACGCATCTTGAGCCTTTTTGCAGAACGCACAGATCGCCAGTCCGCCCCTGAACACCAGCGCTGAGGTATTTTATATGGACAAAAGTAATGGGACATCAGACCCCCGCAAAAATCAGCCGACACGTACAGCGCTCCCATTACTTTTGTCCACATAAGACGCCTGACCATTACACAAAATGCGACTTTAATAACACTGGCTCCGCCCACATGCTTTGCAGCTGTTATATTGGTTGCGCCCCCATGTTCTGGGAACTAATTTTTCAATAACAAGCTAGATAAAATGTGAACGCCCTGCAGTGGCAAATAGCTTTGGTTTTATATTTGATTTGATTACATTCATGTTTTTACAGAAATATTTGAACTTCAGCTGTGTGACTGTGTTAAAGAGAACACTGCGTTAAAAATCCCCTTATTTGTTTACAGTCTTTTTTTACTGCGTTATTCCACTTTTATCATTAATAAAGATAAATCTGTACCAAGCAAACATGTTTTGTCTACTTCTATGCTGATAAGAGTATTAAAAACAGTATATTTAGTACAGACTTAAAGGTGCGATTAACTATGAGTTAACTATGGCAAACATGAGATTCATCGCGATTAAATATTTTAATCTACTGACAGCCCTAATATATATATATATAGACTGAAGAGCCACTTCATCAGCTCCTCCTAACTGGAGTCTACCTCCTACTATGAAACTTACTAACAGCATTTCTCTTCACATGTGCAAAGTAAAAAACAATAAACATTTATTTATGTCAAATAAACATTATAAAAATTTCAATAAATAATGAATCATGAATAATCTTCCTCTACAGAGAACACACTACTGTACATTTTATGCACAGTTAAAATGGTCAACTACAGGCTTGCAAATATTAACAATGTGGACCAGTGTTTCTTAATCTTGCTCCTGGTGACCCACGGCTCTGCAAAGTTTCAGTATTCCCTACCACAACATTCCTGATCCACATCTCTTAAAGGGCTCCATGATCAGTTGGTGATTTGGATCAAATTCGTTGAACCAAGCTACACTTGAAACCAGGCAGGGCTGTGGGTGTCCAGAAGCAGGATTAAGAAACACTGCTGTAGGCTCAAAGAAGTGCTATGTTCAGTGAATAGGTCTGAAAGACATTCAAAATGTTACACCTGTATCAATTATAGGCTATTAAACACATCTATTAATGATAAATAGCCATTTAAACAATGAAACGAAGACAAGGTAGGATTCCCAGTGTGCAGACTGTGGACCACTGCCGTTAGGGCTTGGGTTTGGATGAGAGCACACACACAGTGATGAATATGTGATGGGTAAAACAGCTCCTGCACCGGCTGCTGCCTCTCTGTCCGCCAGCAGAGATGAGAGAGAGTGAAACAGCACGTCGTCAGACAGCACAGCTCTGGGAAATCTCATAGCACACATACTTATCCACTGTAGCGACAGGCCAGTGTCTCCTGACTCTTTTTATCTGTGCAGCAGCCGGGTTGATGTGCAGCGTGCGTGTTTCTGAACCTGGGGCTCCTCACTGTCTGAGGAACAGCTCATATGTGTGTTGGCGTGCAAAAGCCAAGACTTTTTGTGCTTTGAATGTTTCTTTAAAAACAGTATCTCATAGGCCTACACAGTATTTTTTTATTTTTAAGATATTAAAACAAACAAACAAAAAAAAAAACCCAAAGAAACTCATGTTTAAAGATTCCACTGTATAAATATGTACTATTCTTTTGAAATCCAGACATTATGATGAATTTCAATGAATACTTTTGCAAGCCATATAGGGCTATATAGACTGAAGAGCCCCTTCATCAGCTCCTCCTAACTTGAGTCTACCTCCTACTATGAAGCTTGCTAACAGCATTTCTCATCTCAAGTGCAAAGTAAAAGTCAATAAACATTTATTTGTTAAATAAACATTATAAAAATGTCAATAAATAACGAATCATGTTGCAGAAAATACATGATCAAAATAGTAAAAAATGTAACAGTTTAGAAATAGACTTCAGCTACATCTGTGAGGTTTCCGCAGACTACCACCCATATAGTGGTTTGGAAAAAGACAGCATTTTCTGATTTACAAATGTGTGTATACACTGATCAGCTATAACATCAAAGCCACCTGCTGTGCTGTCTGGCAACAAGACATTAGCAGCAGATCCTGTATGTTGTGAGGTGGCCCCTCCATTGATTTGACTAGTTTGTCCATGACATCCCACACATGCCACTGGATTGAGATCTGGGGAAGTTGAAGGCTAAGTCAACGGCATATTCCTCAAACCATCCATGCAGCTTTTTCAGTGCGGCCGGGAGCGTTCTCCTGCTAAAAGAAGCTGCTGCCATTGGGGATTGCCATTCAAATGCCATGACACAAAATTTCCCAGCAGAACACTGGTGAGAGCATCACACTGCTTCTGCCAGTTTGCACAGTGTATTAGTGCCATTTCTTCTTCAGGTTAGTGAAAACACACCCAGCCTTACACATGATGTAAAAGAAAATATGATTCATGAGACCATCTTTCATTACTATCAAGGACCAGCTCTATTGATCATGTTTTATTGTAGGTGGGATCAGGAATCAGTATCGCGACTCTGACTGATCTGCAGCTGAGCAGCCCAACACACAGCACACCATTCTCTCATAGCCAAAATGAACTTCACCCCTACACACATCAGTGAGCTTTGGGTACTTGTGACCCTCTTAGCAGTTCACCAGTTGTTCTTCCTTGGACCACGTTTGGTAGGTTCTAACCACTCTGCACCAGGAACACCCCATGAGACCTGCTGTTTTGGAGATGCTATGACCAGCTTTCAGAATTTGGCTCTGGTCATAGTCGGTCAGATCCATACACTTACCTATTTTTCCTACTTCCAACACATCATAAAGAATCTTGAATTGAATCTTGAATCAACTAGAACTGACTGTTCGCTTGCTGCCTTACATCCCACCCCTTGTAAGATAATCAATGCTATTGGCTTTACCTACAATCAGTTTTAAATTTAAATTTTGTGGCTGATTGAGATATATTTTAAAAACTACATTTATTTACACAATTTACACAAAACTAAGTAGAAAATATATTATTTATCTTACATATGTATTCAATTTGTATCCAACTGCTTTTTGTTGTACTAGCAGCTTTAAACCTTTTTGGGTTAAGACGGTACCAGCTTTACATGCTGGTTCCGCTGAATGGAAAAGTTTTTTCCCCTTGATCAGCAGTATTCACTTTATGAAGTGTGTGTGTGTGTGTGTGTGTGTGTGTGTGTGTGTGTGTGTGTGTGTGTGTGTGTGTGTGTGTGTGTGTG
>JBBPDC010150676.1:0-21246 GCA_037974485.1 Hemigrammopetersius urotaenia
TGCAATGCAGAGGGGCGTTTAATTTTCAAATTAATCGCGCGATCAATTTATTTTAAAGCGTTATAGAAAATAAATTATAAAGCGTTATAGAAAATAAAAAATAAATTATTATATATATTATTTAATTTAAAACAAACCTCAAAATCCTGTGGTTCACTTAAACATTATCCACCTGCTGCCCAATGTTATAAGGAGTCTGTCACTTCTGATTGGTGAACGACTGCAGCTGCAGCTCCTCGTTGACCCCTCCTTCCCACGCGGTCAAGCCCCCCCCCTCCATATAAGCTGCACAGCTTGCTCCAGTGCTCTGTCAGTCCGCTACATGGACGTGTTCGGGACAGCATGACGGGACCCGCGCGCGCACGTACCTTCATCATCTTCATCCTCGCGCTCACGGGGTGCTGCGAGGCCGGCCGAAAACTTATAGTCTTCCTCATCGACGGCTTCCGTTATGATTACATGGACGATATGCAGACCTTGGCCGGTTTCAGAGAGTTGGTGGAGAACGGAGTGAAAGTGGATTACATGACACCGGACTTCCCCAGCCTGTCCTATCCCAACTACTACTCCCTTATGACAGGTGAGCCCAGCTGACCGAGCCGGCTTACGCTCAGACATGCATTACTAGGTGGGATGGTAACTTCTTGGACATTACTATATCCGCTTCTTCCTTCAGAACCTTTAAAACCTGCACAGCCCTCTAGGACCCAATCAAAATCCATTATGTTCCAGTGCCCCTGGATGTAGAAGGGCATGCCCCTTGGGGTTTCTAGTAATAACTGCCCATGAATTCCACTCTTCGGTCAGTGTATATGCACCCCTCACACACCCTGCTGCTCAAATATCCTCATGCTATATAAGCACCAACATAACACCCCAGAGCCAATCTCAAAGTGTGGGTCGCAGTGCCAGCTGCTCTTAAGCCAGGCTTTGGTTGTGTTTGAAGTGAAGACTGCTTTGAAGTCTGTGTGAGGAGATCATGTCTGTCCACACTGAGAAGGGGAGGTTTCAGCTCAGAGCCCATCCATGTGTGATCAAATCAGGCCCATACAGGATGCTGACTAGAGAGAGATAGGGTTTTATTTTCTGTCACTGATTGTGTTGTCCATTGATTTGATGTGAAAAATGGAATAAACAATGTTAACACCTTGTTGTACACAATGTTGCAATCAAACATGTTTTTAATCATTTAATTATTTTCTATACATAGTTTTTTACTATAAAGCAAATATGGTGGGTGTAGATGGGCCTCCAAATTGTATTCGCTAAAATGGGTTACTTTTACATAGCCATGACGAAGCTAAATCGGGTGTTAGTCATTGCAAAATTTCCTAAAGGAGCAATCAATCTCCAGTCTTGGCTGAAGTTTCAGAAATGCTCAAATAGCATTGTTCGAGACAATTGTCTGAATTTATATCAGAAACTCGAAAATTGAATTCAGCCTGGTTACTAACTTTTTTAGGCTAAACCCCCCAAATTGTTAGTGTATTTGTGTTGTGCATGTCATGCTGGAAGGAGGCAGTCCATCCCATCAGTTCTGGCATGACTACTGAGAGAAAACAATGCATATGAAATATCATCAGGCAGACCATCCCTGCTCATTAGCTCAGTTGTCCAGGGCTAAGGTCTGTGTTAAATTGTGGCTGCACTATAAAGCAGTTGCGTGAAAGCAGTCCAGTAGAAAGCCTGGGGAACTATTCTCAACATAAATCTCTCCATGACTTGCTTCCCGATTCTGCATTTCTGTGTTGGCTTGTCTAAGAGAATGCATGGGATTCTGAGGCTCTGAATGGCATTACATGTTTTTCTGTCCCAAATAAGAAACTCCATAAGGTTGTGTGCATTCTAACTTTCTTTGTGTTGTGCATTTTGTTGTTGAAATGAATATTGAGCATAAAATCACTTAATGCCATTTGTGCATCCTGTTTACAAGATGAGCCATCATTGATTCGTCCTCCAACTTGAAATAAGGATTTCTTACAACCTCTTAAAAAAACAAAACTGTAAATAATGAACGTGAGAAACTGAAACAAAAGCAGTTTAGTTTTCATCAGTAATGCAATATAATTACATGTAGATTCACAAGTTTAATACGAAAAATGTAATTTGTTTAGAATTTTTTCAGCTCAGGTTGAAAAAAAGGTTAATCAGGAGTGTCTGTGAGCCGAAAAGATGTTAATAATAGATTCAGTAAGAAGATAAAACTTCTTACTGAATTATTTATTATTTTATTTGTTTATATACACGGCATGGGCAGATGTTCTAAATACTAAGCTCTTAGTCCAGGAGTAATACCAAGAGAATGTAACTTACCAGAATGCGTACAGTTTCAACTTCCACATTAATGCTTGTGGTTTTAAAATGGGATGTCCAACAAACTCTTACAAATAAGTAATATATTTTTGGCCAAATAGGGTATTCATTCAGTTTAGTTAATCAGTTTCAGTTTAAACTAAAGAAGTTAAAATATAACACAGCCTTGCAGTGGAAGTGGGGAAGTGGATGAGAGGAATTCCATGCCCTTTCCACTTCCCCACTCGCCACTTTCACACACATGCTGTCAGTGTGACTAAATTAATTATAAATTGTAGAGACAGTGTGAATTTCTGGGGAAAAAAAACCCATGCCGTATTTGTTGTTTGGAAAGAAAATGAAGACTTTAAAAAAAAAAACAAAGCAGTGCACACACAATGAAAGACGTGGCATTCAGGTTTTAAGGATGAACTTTGTCAGACAGCAACTTTAACCACATACATATTTATTGGCTTTTTTTACCTACTATAATACCAATAAACTCAAATGGCTGTATTAACTTGAATGTTCATTCCCTAACATCTACCCACCAAGTCAAACGGAAGCTACACGTGTCGTGAAGAACTGTCACAGTGAGGTCAGAGAAAAAAGATAAGATAAACCTTTATTAGTCCCACAAGTGGTAAATTAGCAATGTCATAGCAGAAAGTGGACATAAACAAAGTACAACAAAAGATAAAGTATAATAAAAATTAGAGCCCGATATTATCGGCCGATATTAGTCATTTTCCAAACTATCGGTATCGGCATTTATAATGGTATATAAATAAATAAAATAAAAACGGACGAAACACCCTTCAACCATGTCATGAGTGTTGGTGTTGTATAGTTTGTCCACCAGAGGGCACTCTACACCATCCCTGTTGGCAACACTCGTGTATAACGTGCCACACATTCTGCAACCTGCTGATCCAGCCAGAGTCGGGCAGAGAGAACCAGTTATCCGCGAGGGAGATCATTGATGAAGTGTGTTCAATAACTAATGTTAGGGAAACCTGTTGATGTTTTGTTGCGCATTTCTGAAATAAAAAAATATATATATATATCGGCCGATATATCGGATTTTAAAACCAACAAATATTTGTATCGGTATCTGCCTTCAAAATCCTTTATCGGTCGGGCTCTAATAAAAATACAAATGTGCACAATCTAGAAATATAAAAATAGGATAAAATAAAAAATGTGCATGTGTATTGTAAAAATGTATACAGTACATTAAACTATATGTAAACTTAGATGTGAATGTACACAGTGAGCATATGCATGTATGTACAGAGTGCATATAAAAATAGAACACTGTGGATAAACACACACACACATATAGGTACACAATGGAGTGACAGACACTGACAAGACAGTCTATGACTATGACAGGGTAGCTCAGGGCAATGTCTCACTGGTATTTATGGTGTTGGTAGAAGCTGTTTAAAGGTTGGTTTATGGCTTTAATTATGAGCAGTGAGGTGCACATGCAGCAAGAGAAATCTGGCTTCAGCATTAAGCAACGGCTTCATATTGAAGTTCAGGGAGGTCACCAGTATCAGCAGGGCGGTAAGGCATTTACAGTGTTAAGACAACGCAGGTTTTTTTTTAGTGGCAAGCGGATGAGGGATGGTTGAATGGGGCCATTGATTACAAGAGCCTGGCACAGCGTATGGCAATAGCTCTTATCCTTCCACACAAGGACTCTCCACAGTGATAACATTCTTTATCTCTCGTTCTCTCTTACCAAGGCCATTAAACTGCTTGTGGTCCGAGAGGCCACTCTGAAGACTGGACTTTAAAAAGTCTATCAGGACTGTTGGAAACTCGCTGTAGGAGATGTTTTGGTACATCAAACTTTCAAGGCTGTGGAATAGGATCAGGTGGGCTATAGAAAAAAGCAGCACCACATGCTCTTCATCTAATGGCAGTTCCTCTTTTATTTTTTCTGTCTAGTTAATCTTTCACTAAACACAAGGGCATGATCGCAGTCTGTTCGCTTGTTGAGAGAAAATGAAAAGAGCACATTCAAGAAGATGAATTCAGAGTAAATGTGTGTAATTCACAGAGAAAGTGCTTTTATAGGATGGCGTTTGTCTCATACTATGGCAGGACATCCCCAGGGAGGACAGGAGGAGCTGGTCCTAGACCAGCACCTTGTATTTTGTGCAAATACACTGGGAAAAAAAAAGGTATGCATTGAATTGGCCTGAATTAAATATGTGCACATTTTCCACATTAATAAAATATTTTACATCAACACAGTTTTGTCTTTCAGTTTATTTACGTTAGTGTAATGGTTTACTTTAGCAGTGATCGGATTAGTGATATATTTTATTCATGTGGAAATGATGAACCTAATTGACTCTTCAGTAAATTCAGTGCATCATTTTGTTTTCAGTGTATTTAAACAAGCCAAAAAATGAATGAGTGTCTAGGAAGGTTCAGGGACATGTTATCTTGATCTTCAGTGTCTTTACAGAACATGACTATCTTGGCCCCATTTAGTTTAAAACCAGCAGGTGTTTCATGTTGTTTTATGTTACTTGTCTCCAGTGAGATGGGTTGAAGCTGTAGATTGTGATAAACCGCACTATTTCTGTTAAATTGTTACTTCAGAATGTTTTCTCTCCCTTCCTCTCTCTCTCTCCGGCCCTCAGTGGAACAAAGAGCAGCACTAAGCCCCAACACACACAGTTCCAGTCCTGCCTCTCCCAATCACTGCAGCTCTCCAGGGACGATTTGCTGATGGTAGTTGTTTTGCTTGGGCCCATGCATTCACCCCACCTCCACAAAGCCTGCCCAGTGTCAGGAGGGAGTCTGTCCCGACATTCGGACTCGGGCGTTAGCAAAGAAACCGAACAATGAAGACAAAGCCCAGCCAGCATGAGGGACAACTGATGGTCCCGCCGCCCCAAACCAGACTGCATTTAGGCGAAATGGGCTTTTTCAAAACACACACAAAGTTGACCTGGCCGGAGAGAGCATACACTGTCGAAATAAGACACATTTTAAATACGATAGTTGCAAATCTGTAATGTATGGGTGATGGCAGTTGGAACAACACAGTGTATCATCATTGTAGTTTTTTTTTAACATATTTTTGAAACATCAGCTTACGTTTACACTTTGACAACACTTTGTGATGAGCAACAGATGTCCAAATCTTGTTTCAATGATATATTGAAATTTAGGAATGTTTTTAATTCTTAATTCAGTACATTTTTTGAGCTTCAATGTTATGATTTATGTTCTGTAATTAGCTAGGGAATCATAATTCATTTGCAAAATTTGCAAAACTACCTCATCCATACAATTTGCAAAACTTACAGTATTTGCAAATCCATACAGTAGTTGTCAAAAATTTCTTAATGGCACTGTTATACTTGCTAGATTGCTTTTCAATGCATAGCATTATAAAGTACTGACATTTTCTATTGTCAAGTGTGGAGTGCCTTGTAAATGTATTCATCCCTCTTGGTGTTTGTCCTGTTTTGTCAGATTCCAACCTGGAATTAAATTCTCATTTGGATTTTATGTAAGGAACTTGCCAATATAGTCCGCACTGTTGGAGTGGAATGAAAATGATATACTTTGTGTGTGTATATATCGTAAGTACACATGTATTCCTCCCCTTTGATACGAAACTCCTAAATAAGATCTACTCCAACCAATTAACCTCAGAACTCACATAATTAGTTGATTAGGGTCCACCTGTGTGCAATCAGTTTCACATGAACTGTCACATGATGTCTGTATAAATAGGCCTGTTTTGAATGGTCCCTGATTCTGCAACATTACTAAGCAAGCAACATGAAGACCTAGGAGCAGTGTAGATAATGGTTGGATTACAATAAACACCCCATTAAATCCAATAAAACATAATGGAAAGAATATTGCACCAGTACAAACCTGACAAAAGAAGGCTGCCCACCAAAACTCATAGACCATTAATCAGAGATGGCATTAATCAGAGATGCATCAAAGACACCAAAGAAAACACTGAAGCAGTTGCAGATCTGTTGTGGAAATGTCCAAAGGACCACTTTAGGCAGTATGCTCCACTGAGCAGTGTTTTAAAATACTTTTGGAGTTTGCCTAGCAGCATGTGACACACTCTCCAAATACGTGGAACAAGGTTTCCTGGTCAGATGAGACTTAATATTTAACCTTTCGACCATCATGGGAAACACTATATGCGGCGCAACACTTCCCTTCACCCCAGGAACACAGTTCTAAGGGTAAAACGTGGTCATGCTGTGGGGTTGTTTTTCATCAGCAGGGACAGGAAAGTTTTACTAAATATAGGGCACTTTTTAAGGAAAACTATCTCTGTCTGCCAGAGACTGGGTTGAAAGTTTGCCTTCCAGCGGGACAATGGGCCTAAATATACTACTAAAGCTACACTGAAGTGGTTTAAAGCGAAACATTTAAATATCTCAGAAAGGCCTTATTAAAGCTGCGACCTCAATCCAATTGAGAATCTGTGGCATGTGGAGCTGGAGCGGTTTTGCCTTGAGGAATGGGCAAACATCCCAGTGGCTAGATGTGCTAAGCTAATAGAGACATTCCCCAAAGAGAGCTGTAGCTGTGATATGCAGCAAAACGTGGCTCTACTAAGTGTTGACTTGAGGGGTGAACACCTACTTTTTTATCTTAATTATTTTGTTAAGATTAAGAATATTTTGCACCTTCAAAGTGGAAGACATATGTAAATCAAATGGTGCTACACCTTCAAAAATACAATTTATTTCAAGGTTGTAGTGCAACAAAACAGGACAACTCCAAAGACTTTGGAAAGCCACTGTAACTTGACTGCATAAAGTTATAGAACAAGAATAAGGTCAAGTAGATTTTTTGTCATTTCATCCATATACAATAAAACAAAAAGACGTGCCTCCAGGACCACGGAACAACACAAGAACTGAACAGAGCACCACAAGACTGGATGAAAGAGAGTGCAAGATAAAATACAAGAGCAAAAACACAGCTGGACAACATTTAATGCAATTGACAATAGCTACAGTCTGGATAAATACAGTATTTTGTATTGGTACAGTATTCTAGCAGCAGAGTTGTGTGCAAAAATGCAGAACAGATGTAGACAGCATAAATATGATTGTGCAAATATAGCAGCAACAGGACAGAGAATATGCAGCTTAATAAATTATTTGAGATATGCAATATAGCTTTTACAGGTTGCAATATAAAATGCAATATATTAATGTAATATGATATGCTTTACCTTTACAGTAAAGGACTACAGTAAACCCCCACAAAGGTTCAGAGTTTGCAGATTATTCTTAGAACCAAACCCCACAAATTCACAAAAACCGCGAATATCCTCTGCGTTTTTTGGCAATATTTAATTATTGCGCATTTCAGGGCTTTATTTAGAAAAATAAAAACAATAGCCGTATACATATTTTGTTTTGTCAAGAGAACACAAAGCAATCATATATTGGCTGCTGCCCTCATGTTTTCCTGTTGTTTTTTTTTATTAAACAGCCACAGCTTATTCAAAGTGCTGCTGCTAGAATTCTAGTAAACTAAGAAAAGAGAACACATTACTCCAATTCTCACACTGGCTTCCATTGAAATATAGAAGTGAGTTCAAAGTATTACTTGGTGTTACTTGGTGGTTTGGGCCCTAAATGATTGATAAATATTAATCTGGTAAGTCTCTTAGATCACTAACTGGTCAGCTAGTGGTTAGCTGAGCTTTAACAAAACAAGATGAAATGACATTTAGTCATTATGCTGCTCACTGCTTGCTGCTCACAGACGGAACCACCTCCATCTTTGTACAGTATTGTCCAGCTAAACAACTTTTAAATAGGATTGTTGCAGGTTTGGTCAATTAGTCATTATGTTGCTCACTGCTGGAGTTAACTTGATCTATATACGGTATTGCCGAGCTAAACAGCTTTTAAATAGAATTCTCACAGGTTTAGTCATTTAGTCATTATGCTGCTCACTACTGGAAACACCTTCATCTATATATGGTATTGCCGAGCCAAACAGCTTTTAAATAGAATTTTCTCAGGTTTCTAATGGTTTTGCTCAGTTGCATGTGTGCTCTTATATAGATTGTTCAACACAGTTTTGCCATGTCTCATGTATCATTTTATCTCAAGTTTGATGCCATGTCTAATGCTGTTACTGTTAGTGACCCTCTACTGCTGCCGTTACACATTTTCTTGCAGAAATGCATATCTGGTTTTCCTTTAAGGTTCTCCCTCAGTATGCAAGTGAATAATCTTCCGCCTAATCTCGTCAGAAATGTACTTCAGTCATGTTACTGCTAATAGGTAATAAACGTGAGGGGCAGCTGAGGTGTGTTTGGGTTTTTGGGTCATTTTAAAGGGGAACATTGAGAGGTTTGCTGTAGCTTTTGTCTGGAGGACACAGCTGTAACTACCTGTTTTTAAGTTGGGAATGATGGAGGAGTTAAAGTTACAATCAAGTATGTGCGTGTGTGTGTTTTCTGCATTTTATCAACGGGTACTTTTTGGCTATTATGACTGGAAATTAAATCGTTGTAAAGGTGGTCTGTGACATTTGCGTGTAATCTATCAAATCTAACACGACAGCCTTGTGAGTTGTCATAGTTTCTCTCAGAACATGGCCAATATTGTTTACTTGCTGTTCTAGGTCGCAACTGTGAAATACACCAGATGACTGGGAATTACATGTGGGATAAGGACTCGCTGAAGGAGTTCCTGATTGGAACTAATCCAGACAGCCGCTTACCCCTGTGGTGGAATGGCTCGGAACCTATTTGGGTAACCATGCAGAAACTGGGCAAGAAGGTCTACATGTACTACTGGCCAGGTTAGTGAAGTGTGTGTGTGTACACATGCTCTCCTGAATCCAAAGTAACAGAGTGTACTTGTAAGTACAAATGTAAGTATTATGTGCTATTTTAGTGTGTAATTGTCTGTGGAGCTGATACAAATCGGTAAACCTAATAGCCTATAAGCTGCTCATTGGTGTATTTACTTGGTTCTGTATTCCATACGAAAAACGAATGTGTTCTGAGCAGGTTGCGAAGTGAAGATCCTTGGTGTCCGACCCGAATTCTGTGAGGAATATGTTTACAATCCTTCTGAGAAGAACCTAACTGATTCCATTGAGAATGCTCTTAATGCTCTAAAGTGAGTCTTACACATACCGCTATTCATTAATGCAACATCAACAGAAGCATATTTGGAGTAAATCATAGCCAAAGTGCTATTGACAATGCAGTATATAAACAAAACCAATGGATCATTTATGGGGCTTTTCATTATGTGCTCAATTATGTATGAGATCAAATAAATGGTCTGTTAGACTATACACATGCATTTTACTGCATCAGTTTTGAAATGTCAAAGCAATCAGTTTACAAAATAATACAAAAATAATCAGCAAAAACATGTAATGAAGTATGTGCTGACCAAAATAAAATGTCCAAACATGAAATATAGGTGTATTGTGCTTATTGTCTGTATTACACTACTGTGTAAATATTTTCTCCAGTAACATTTGGTGCTTTTTTTTAAAAAGAATCCAACTGATTTGAATCAGTTGAAGTCAAATCCTTATGTCATCAGAGATATACTCTAAGCAAATGTCTAATTCTGTGCTTATTTTATGTATTTGACTTGAACAGAAGTGGTAAGGCAGACATGGCAGCTGTATACTATGAGAACATTGATGTGACGGGGCACCACTATGGTCCTGGATCAGTGCAGTTGCAGAGTGCTGTCCGTGTGCTAGACACAGCATTTCAGACCCTAAACCGCAAAATCAAGGTCTGTGCAGACTTTCTTTTTTATCAGGCTGCGCAGTTGACTATATACTGTATGTGTATATATATATATATATCTATATATATATCTAAAACTACAGAGGAGCATGACTGTGGTGGTCTATTGCAGGAGAAGAAAATGCAAGATGAGCTGAACGTCGTTATGTTCTCTGACCATGGGATGACTGATATTAAATGGATGGAGAAAATTATTGAACTGGAGACTTACATAAACATGTCTCATATCATAAATATGATGGACAGAGGGCCAGTTGTCAGTTTGTGGCCTAAAGAATCCAGGTTTGATGAGGTTGGTTCAATAAAGCTGATATATACTTTGATAAATGAAACATAGTAGCTTGTGTACCTTGCCTTTTTTCGACTTTGTTCTAAGACTCTAAGTCATCACAATGAATGCACACTCACTGAAATGTGTGGTATCAAAGGTTACTCTAGGGACACAGCATCTTTTTTCAAGAGAACTTGTCCTCCTATATAACAGAACAACGTTATATAAGAACACACATGCAATTGATAGGGTGTCAGCTTATAAAAAAGGTTCATACACTTTAGAGTGTTTATACAAAAGCTTTTTTTTACTCTTGTGTGGGAGTGTACAGTGCATTTAGAAGATCACCTTACACTTTAGCTCATCTTCTAAATCTTACATGTTAACATAAGTAATCCGTCTATTTTTATTTTAGGTATACAGAGCCCTGCAAGCGGCGGGCAACATGAATGTGTATCGGACACATGAAATCCCAGATCGCTATCATTACAAGGGTGGAAGGTTCGTTTCACCGTTGACACTAGTTGCTGAACCAGGATGGTTCATCACTGAGGTTGGTCTCTCGTCCAAAAGCATTATTTACTAATAAAGTTGAGTACTTTGCATTATTATGGGTCCCTTACCACTGGATGTTAGAAGCTCCATCCATCCTTCCATCCTTTATGGGAGGAGGGGGGTCACAGGGTGAAAGGCAGAGAAACGCACTGGACAGGTCACTATCAAAGTTACTGAATTTAAAACCAATTTAAAATGTTATCAAAAGAGTGAAATATGGTCATAAAGCATTACTGGTAGGAATAAAGACTGTTAGAACATAATCACAATAAATATACAATAATGTGTACAGAAAGACTGAATATATAAACATAATATAATCATTTCAGAATGAATTTAATTAAATATAACCCAAAATGACTAACATTAGATAAAGATAAAAAGACCTTTTACATTAAATGATTGAGTGGAGACTGATGCTATAAAAGTGAATGTTTCTGGGGAGAACTTCCGCATCATAAACTAACCCTAAGCACAGTAGTCTGAATAATTAGAGTTAGGGTTAGTCTTAACGCTCGGAGGGCTGCTTTAATAAAAAAGAATTAAAAACAAACCTGGACTGAAAATAACTTTCAGTGATAAATCACCAGTAATTCTTCAAAGCAGTACATGGCATGAGCAAAGGGCTCTAAACTAAATATTCACTTCAGCCCCTAGATCTGTTCTCCTATTCTCAGAACAGGATACTTGACAGCTTCCCAGGATATCCACTGATATCCAAAAATGCCAGTCATCTCGGTATGCAGTACAGCAGTCCCTTTTCATCACTGCAGCCCCCCCCCCCCATTACCCCTGCCAATTAGGCAACTACCCATCATCCCTATTGGGCTATTCAGTCTTACATGTAAAAGGCCAAAAACAAGCCTGGATTCTTTGAGCAAAGGCCTGGCGAAGTAAAACATCAGCCCAGCTCGGTGCGTCATCAGGCTTAGAACACAAACAAAACAGCATTCCATTGTATTCAGAACCTCAGAGTGGGGAAAAAGTGGAATGTGCGTCAGAAATCAAGACAGGGATGAATACATGCAGTGCATGTTCAATGCGGAAGGCCAACATTATCTCACTTATCTCATCCCTTTCTGCTTGCAGAGCAAAGCCAAGCTGCCTTTCTGGAAAAATGGCACCGGAGAGGCGAATGGCTGGCAGCATGGCTGGCATGGCTATGACAATGAATATGTGGACATGAGAGGCTTCTTTGTTGCTCAAGGACCAGGTAAGCTTCATATATAGTGTACACTCTCCAGCCACTTTATTTGCACCCATACCTGCTGGTGTGCAGGAGGTACAATAATTCAGGGTCCAATACATTTGTGATTCCCCGCCCAAAATAAACCCAGCAAACAATAAATACTTAAATTTGGTGTCTGAGCAAGAAAATCAACTGTTCTGGACACCATCCATACAGAACCAGAATTCTAGTTACCCCCCGCTGTAGCCCATCTGCTGATACAGAATCTGATTTATCCTTTAGTCTTTCATCAGCAGGGGTAAGAGCTAATTGGGGTGTAAAAACTGGTCTTCACAGGATGTTTATTTTGGTGATGTCAGGCAGTAATCAGTGTTATCCCACTGAGGGACTAATAATAGCTGAATCTGCTCTCGTGCTGCATGTTGTTATAGAAGCTCTGCTTGTAGCCTCTTTTTCAAATAGTAGAAAGTACATGAGTTACAGAGTTGTAATGATTATCATGGTTATGCATTAAGTTGCTCTTATTGCATTTAGAGTTATTTCAGTTTAGACTTCAAACGTGAAAAAGATGAAACTACTAAATCCTAAATATAGACTCGAATACCAACATACCTTTAGTAGCGCTCACATTTTTGGGCCAGTCCTACTGTATATACAAGCTATAAGGTTTGGAGGTATATTCGCCCTATTGTTTGGCCAGTGAGTGGAAGATAAAGTATGTGCACTGTATCTGAACTGCCCAATTGCTCTCTGTCTGTCAGACTTCAAGAAGAATTTTCGAGCGGGACCGATCAGAACGGTGGACGTTTATAATTTAATGTGTAAGACTCTGGGCATTGAGCCCCTTCCCAACAATGGCTCCTGGTCTAGAGTGGAGTTCATGCTGACCAATTCCTCTGGTGCTGTGCAGCCTGTGCTGCTTTATATCTGCGTTCTGGCAACTCTGGTACTTCTGCTGTCTGCTCAGATCTAGAACGCCACCCCAACCCTGACCCAGCATGCCTCCCCCATCACCGGAACTACGCTTTCGTCAATGCGGCTTAAGGGCCACATCAAACTGTGGAATACTGAGACTCATAAAGACAACCATGGATATATGGAATATGGAATTATTTGAAAATTAGGTTGTTTATATGTTTCAGTACAGATGCCTCTGTAAAATTTCTAGTTTCTTTTTCTTCAAGGGAAATTTAGTTTAGTTTTATAGCTAAAATGGACAGATGTGGAAACATGAAGTCTTTTATGTTAATGAAGGATGATCCATCTGTTTGCACATGCACACTCAAACATGATTTGAGGCCAAAGACATTGCTAACCATTGTGGTGGAACAAGCTTTCCTCGTCATTTTTAAATGTGCTTCACTCAGCTACTTTCAGATCTGTTCTACTGGTTTACTGTTGAACAGTGTTGCGGATTGTTTTGCAACCAGTCTGAATGTCTGTCTCAGTCTGAGTTCATTTCACAACTTTAAAATCTAGATTATATCTGTCCTTAAAGTCTGTATTGTTTTAAATGTAAATGAATACGTTTCTGTTTTTTTTTTTTTTCTTTGATGATCTCTCTTCTCATTGATTCTGTTATCTGTAAGTGTCTGGGACTTTGTACTAATAGATTTTTTTTCTCAATAAAAGACATGTATTTGTCATAAGTACCAGTAATAACATGCAGTTCATCACATTCTGTGGTTTGGGATCCTGGATCATTCTATATTCTATAAAATGTGTTTGGAATATGGTTCAATTTAAAATGTGAACTGAACTCTTCCTACTGAGGTTCTGAAGCAATGAAATGCATCATTTATAAAAGGATTCGAAAGAAGTTAATGAGAAACCAAACAATGCACTGCACTAAGCACAGCAACTTCCAAGGAAGGGCCTGAATAAAATGAGAAGTTTTTTATATAATCTATAAAAAGTATTGTCTTTATTATGTTATACTGGGGTATATAGTAACAGAGCCTGTGGTGTTGATAAGATGAATTCTGATTTATGATTTTACTGCATGTGTAACTGCTCACTACACGTGTCTTCTCTAGACAAAGGCTGAAATATTTTAGAGTGCCTCATAAAGTAGTGAGCTGGGGTTTGGTACTACGTGCGTACGAGTGTAAAGATTAGATTGAGATTAGTTTCAGTACAGCTCAATTTTTAGTGCAGTACGTGAGTTTTAGGATCGGTGTTCGCTTAGGGACAGTGGATGTTCACAGTTTAAACAGCAGATGGCGCAAAAGTACAAGTAATATGGAATGAATGGGAAACATTGAATAATAGTGTGTGTGTGTATGAGTATATGTATATGCACACATCTGTATACACTACATGATGGACATATGTATTGGGACGCCTGACCATTACACCAACGGGGACTTTAATCATGCTGCATTCAAACACACAAACATTAATATGGAGATGATCCCCCTTTGCAGCTATTACAGCTTCCACTCGTCTTGTAAAGCGTTCCAAGATTTTGGAGGGGTTTTGTGGGAATTTGTTCGCAATCATTCTGAAGAGCATTTATGAGGTCAGTCACTGATGTTGGACGAGAAGCTCTGGCTCGCAATCTCAAGTTTTTCCACATCGAACTAATCTAACCATGTCTTTATGGAGCTTGCTTTGTGCACTGTCCACAAAGTTGGAAGTGTGGCGTTGTTCAGAATGTCTTGGTATGCTTAGGCATTAAGATCATTGCCCTTTATTTGAAGTAAGGGTCCTGAAAAACAAGTGTGTCCCAATATTTTTGTCCATATAGTGTATATAACGTGCGTGTGTGTTTGTGTATGTTTGTCTAAACAAATCTCGGATGATCAGTTAAAAAAAACTACACTTGTCACAGTGGACTCTGACTAGGGGTACCTTTACACTGCACATTTATTCCGAAGCACAAAACGGCTCCGACTGGTATCCCCATTTAACATACTCTTGATAGGCTGTAGAGCATATTGGCAACTGTCTACCCACCGGCCAGTGACGTATTATACGCTCTTTGCGCTGATTGGTCTAGGCGTTTCACGTGTGAGCAGGATCAGTGTTTCTCCTCCAGAATGGCCGGAGAGTGACAAAAACAGAAATATAACATACGCTGACATTTGGAATACGGTGGAATTACGACGTGGCTCCGTCTTCTGTGGTTTGCTATGGATGTCCCGTAACCAGAACGCGTGGATTTGGCTCCGTTGTCTTGGAAACTTAAACCATCATCACACTCTGCTACGTAAATGAGCGTTACAGCCTTTACAGCCGTGTAGACAAACACTGGCGCCCTAATTAGCCTACGATATCCAAACTTAAGACTTGTCTGATTTTCCAGTTGCTTTGGAATTATTGTTTTATCATAGCAATTTATAGTAACCATACCAATTACACTCGCTGTGATTTGAACTGTACAACTGTCGTTATAGCAACCCGGAGCGTTCTATTATTGTTTACATTCGAATTACTCGTTACTAAACAACGTTAACGTTACATTATTTCTCAATTTGCTCCTATATTTGCCCATATGTATGGTATAACACGATATAATTTTCGGCATGGCTGACTACTAACCTATGTCAACCTCTACATATCATCTGCAACTTATTTATTTGCTCCATTCCTGTGTAGCCATTGTATTTAGGTGACATACCTGTATACATTAAAAGAGCTTTTTTGATGAACCACACTTAACACTAACGCTAAAGATAATTATTTCGTTTTAGTATCCGTTAACCTGCCAGCTACAACGGGGCACCTCGATAAGGATAGATGATCAATAAACCCTTTTGACAAGGCTACGGTAACGTTGCTGTTTCAAGTAGCTCAGAGAGGTGCAGGTGACCGGTCGACTGCATTTCCTTCGTACATTTGCTCCATTCACACGACTCAGAGGCTCTAAGGAGCTCCAGCAAGGCTAGACAGACAGTCAGTCGAATGACATTCCGAGCCTCGCTTATCTCCACCGAAGTGGACCAAAGGTATGAAAAGCGGCCCAACTCGAGTGGAATAAAGTCTGCCGTGTGGACATGCCCTTTCCAGCAGCATGCATGTTGATGGCAGCAGCAGCAGCAGTGGCAGTGCCCATGCCCATGTCTCCATGCCGGGTGCCGGGTCTCCAGCCGGCTCACCGTGCCGGGTCTTACCGGTTCTCACGCTGGGCATCGCGGCGGCAGCAGTGCTTCTGCAGTTCGGCTGTGGAGGTCTCAGCCTAGCGGGGTTTTTCCTCAAGCTCTCCCTCTCTGTGTCCTTCACTCTGTTTTGCTTCCTGTTGGGCTGTTTTGGCTTACTCGCCAAGAAAAGCCCGGCCAAAATCAGCAAATTCGACGCCTCGAAGAGACACTCGCCCAACCTGTTGGACAAAGTGATGGTAAGGATGTGTTTGGATGGTTTGAAATGATACATTTTGTGCATTGACTACATCCAGGCGCCAACTGTCTCATCACAACTGTGGCGTTTACCCCAGTTTTGATTAACGTTAGTGCTTGGCTTCAGCTGTGGACACGATACATGCTTTCATTTTAATGCTTCCTTCAAGTACTCTGTTTACATGTAGAGTCACCTGTCAGAAGAAGCATGAGGTCGTATTCACATGGACTTTCTGTAGCTTCCACTGGAGTTAAGACTGGTATTCTTTAGTCCTTCATAAGGTTTGATATCTTTGTTGCCCTAACACACAAGTTAGTATAAGAATTTTCAGTGGTTATAAGAACTTCCCAATGGTTAAAGTGTGGAAATTGATTAAAAAAATGGAACTGTATTAGCCACAGACTTTAGCTTAGTCCAAACCTAAACCATCTTCGCTCCCATTAGACATAAGCGTTACATTCTCTCACACTCTAATTTTGGCCTCAGAGTTAAAACCGACTTCCATTGACAGATCAACATGATATAAAGGAGCAGCAAAATCCAAAATAAATTGTGAATACTGTGCTTGCATCATTGAGCTGCTCCTTAAATAGCTCTCAATTTCCTAACAGTGTTTTATTTTAGTCTGGAATTGTAGTAATTAACTGATATTGATCAGAAAGAAAGAGTTTTTGCAATGTGAAATGAGGGAGGAGCAATTGCTACAAATGTCTAGTCAACAGATGTCTAGTGGTGTTGTGCAGAGCATCACTCCAGTCTCTCCCGCTGATGGACAAGATCAGTTTACTAATATTTCAGCATTGACCAGTCAGGAACCAGTAGCAATTTTATTACCAGGTTTTAATGCTCATCCCTAATTTTAGTTGCAGTATAGTAAACCTGGGCCAAAACTTGATGGTACTCCATTGTATTCTGAGCAAACAGAGTTATAAACTGTGCTAAAGGAGTGGTAAGCACAAATACACCCCACAACTTTCATGAGAATTCTACAGTAGGATATAATGTAATAAGCGCTCCCGTATTACTCAGATCCGGGTTTAAAATGGATTCAGATGAATGAAAAAGCAGTAAAAATGACATCACACCCTCAGGCTATTATGGGAACTAGAAATGAATAGTCACTGAACATTTATCTTCAGCACATGGTCTGACTTCATTCTGGTTTCACTTAATTCTTAACTACCTATTTTACTTGTTTATTTTTTACATTTTACTGTATGATGAACAATGTATAGTTACCTGCTTTCTCCCTCTTAGGTCCATTAACACTAAAAACTGAAAAGAACTAAGTTTTGTGAAATTATACTGTGTTCTTTATCAGCTCTTACCATAATCTGGAAATAGTAACACAACTGGAGAATGTTGCATCACTGACTTAGCAGTAGATTAGCATTTTTTCCTGCCACAATAATATGCTCTAATATGGGCCTGTGGGGAGTAGTATTGTGCCCTTTATTACTATGAAAACATTCATTTCATTGCAAAATTACTAACATTGTTTTGGTAAACTGTAGGGATATGTTTCGATATTGATAGAAAATGTTTATTATTAGAAAATGCTTATTTCCTATAGATTGACAGGGGACAAACTCACTAACCATGTTAATTAGAAACAATATATATGTATTTCAAAATTCCTGATTGGTGCTTCCCTACTATAAAATGTTGACATTGTAGGAACTGTACAGTATAACCATATTTTTTTGCAGGAGTACTCTTTTAATCTTCTTGTCTTTTAATTATTTCCAAAAACAGATTACAGGGAATATGTTTTTAGGGGGTTACAAAAAGACAAAGCCAGTTTAGTTTAAAAATGAAGCTTTTCCTCACAACAGTTTGTATGTAATAAAATTACTGCAGCTTAGAAAAGTAGAACTACTTTGATATTATCATCAAATAGGCTATGCTTCAAAATGAATGGATCCAAATGCCAGTGGGGGGGGGGTGTAGCATCAGTCGTCCTCTTGTTTTCATTGTATGCAGTTTGTCTGGGTTGTTTTTGTGGCAGGGTTGATGTTTTTGATGTTGTCTTGTGAGTGTGCCCGAAGGGATCTAAACAGGGCATTTAAACAACATTAGGCTGTATTCGGTTCATAAGGCCTATGACTTACAGTATCTTCTGTCTCTGTGTCTTGTGTTCTTCAGGGACGCTTCTCTGTACCGTTGCTGGACTCAGCCCAGACCAGACGTGTGGTCGTGTCTCATAATATGGATAAAGCCCTCAAAGAGGGTGAGTAGCCTAATCCATTCACAGGAATGCAGAGAATTCAAATAATGGATCTTGGTCCTTTGAATGGCCACTGGTCACTGAAGTGTCTCTGCTGTTGAAACGAATGCAAATTATGCATTCAACACGTGTTTACAATGATCAAATAACGTCAGAGCTGAGGTCATATGAATCATACCCTTTAGATGTGTGGTTACTCTAAAAATACTGTCAGTCTTTCTTTTTTTGCCCATGTCTGCCTAGTTAGAAAACGAAGGCGCATAAGGAGAAGGAAACCAGCTAAGCCAAGACTCATCTTGCAAATCTATCGTCTGCGGATGCTGTCGTTTCACAGGCTGGAAAATAGTTGTGAACAAATTTCTTGTCAAAATCCATCAACCTCAGCTGTCGGCATGTGATGAATAGGGTTGTCACCGATGCAGACAGAGAGAGAATGAGGACGGAGGTAGAATCATCTGTCCAAATGACACGCCTTTTCTTTTTTGTACAAATTTACTTTTGATTGAAATGAGTTCTTGTAAACAATGTAAGAATCCCAGCTGCCCAGCACACACCGACTCTGGAGGCCTTCTCACCCTTGCCCTCTGTCTGTCTCTCTGAATTTCCCCTTTCCTGGATGACCCACTTAATCTTCCTATGCAGCCACAAGCCTATGGGTTTCATTGTATGGGTTAGGTTTGGGTTAGGTTTGTTGCGTTTTACATATTAAATATTATGTTCTGAAATAAGATACTGAATCAGGCTTCAGACTCAGGCTTTAAGTCATTGTAGTCAATTTCTGTGATTTGTAAAGAGATAAAGAGGGTGTGATTTTTTTTCCCACCCCCCGCCCCCATAGCTTTCATAGATCTGGAGCATCGTTTGAATCAAGGGGCGGATCTTGAGTGTAACTGCGGTATTTTTGGCTGCTGAGCTCAGAGACTGGTTTCTGACGGTGCACATTTCCGCTGCCCGTGCATTCGTTTTTTTTTTTTGTTTTTTTTTTTCCATGCTGTGGGCGGAATTAGATTACAACACATGCCACTGAGTGCGTGAGCCAAGTGTGCAGTTAATCTTGTCCATTTTCCTTATATTGATTTTGCTATAAGATTTTCTCAGATGTAAAAACTTGGCTTTGATCTCCTGAATTACACTCAGACTAGTCTGTGAGATACCAAAGGACTTTGAAGAGAATAAGCCTTGATTGAACAGTGCAGATGCAGATGCTAAGTAGGCTTTCTTTGGGATCTGTTTGCTTCTTTGAAGGAGGGCCACATGATATTTAGAGAATATTGCAATGTTTACTTTTTTTGTAATAATAAAAAGGAACTGAAGTTGTACATTTGATAAACCTTTACCAAATGGATCTAGGTATCACTAATGTGGAAAATAGAAGTAAAAAAGGAATAGTCAGTAGTTTGGTGTTCTATTTACAGGCTGCACATTATGGGCAAACTGCCATATTGCTATGTGATAGAGTTGTGAAGCTAATGTAACTAACCAAAAGTTGCATAGTGAACAATCCTCATCCATTAAGGCCGCACAGACTCGTCCGTGTGGTTTTGAGACAGTATGACTTGCTGCGAGCTATAAAAAAAACACCTCAGAAGTAGGAATGCATGAACCAGGATTTTTTCTAACAAAGAACAGCATACAGATTGAGAAATCTAAGACCTGATCTGAGATCAGCCCCCTTTATGACTGCTTTGTGAATTCCAGTCCTGATGTCTGAAATGGCAGCCTGTACTAGTGGAGTTTTATTTTATGTACAGTTTTCCAAGAGCACCCACGTATAGTGAAAAGCTGCGATAATTTCTTATATTGTAAACCCTAAATATACCCCCCCATAGGCTCCTAAAACACTTTAATTTACTTGTTACCCTTAAAAATGTAAAGGCAAACCCATATCTGTACTGTACAATGTACACTGAACTGCTGTCTCTCACAGTGCTAGAATGTACATACCGATGTTAACTCTATATATACTCTGCTGTAATTCATGCATGTGTGTTTTCTTTGGTGTAAGCAGGGTAAATAAATTAATTTCATTTACAGTAATAAAAATCCAGAGCTTTTAAAACAAAATGAAAAACACGAGAAGATAGCTCCACACGAGATGCGTCACAGGGCAGCAGCCAATCAGCAGCAAGGAGAAATAAATGACGTTCTTGGACAGGTGACTGCGATGTCTGGGTACCGTTGGCCACGCCCCCTCGTCCTTGTGTTGGTTGTTCATGTGGGGCTCGGCACTGAGCAGCAGAGGTTCATTCTCTAAGCAGGGGGTTACTTTATTTCTTTTTTGTGGCTTTCAGTAAGTCATACTGTTTTGTAGGGATAGGTATTTACAACTGGCACTGAACTGGGACCAGTTCCTGACTGGTCAAAACTGAAATTACTGCTATCAAATTACTGCTATTAATGGTGCTGCTATCAGTGTTTATACAGCATTATATAAACAGTCTGAAGGTCTGGAATTCATAGCAGCTTTCTTTGGCCAAGGCCCGGCCATAAGGCCGTTTGACCGACATGTCAAACAACCAATCACAGTTCGTTTCGTTCAGCGTCACGTTTCGGGGGGTGGA
>JBBPDC010150757.1:0-21218 GCA_037974485.1 Hemigrammopetersius urotaenia
ATTATATTGTGCATTGTTTGAATGCTAAATAAACATGTTCATAGTTTTGTAACAGATTCTTTTAATAATTTAATAATTTTTTTTCCGGTTTTCGGCCAAGTGTTTCCCCATTTTCGGGTTTCGGTTTTGGTCCAAAAAAAATCCTTTCGGTGCATCACTAGAGTTTACTTATTACAGCTAGATATTTACATACATATAACACAAATGGGGCATATCATTATTGCATCTGGATATTTACATATATATAATACACATGGGGCACTGCATTATTATACATAGATACTGAAATGAAACATATGTAATACATACACAGCATATTATTATTGTATATAGACACATATATACAATATGTATTTAAGTGTGTATGTGTGTGTTTGTGCACGCATGAGGGTCATGTGTGTGCATGAGTGCATGTGTTTGCCTTCGGGCTGTGTGTTTGTGCCTGAGTCTTTTCCCGTTAGTGCCAGGTTGCAGAATGTGTAAACACTGAGCAGAATGGAACAGGCAGTAATGCAGATCTGAGTGAGACGAGCACCGGACCCATCTAATAATAGACAGTTACATTTTTGGATAACGAACAGGGACGAGTGGACGCTGAGGACACACTCAAGACAGTAAAGGAAAGCGTGCTTTTCATGTGGAAAAAAAAGAGAAACAGACAGTAATGTATAATGTATATTATTCCACAAATATTTTATCTCATTCTGCTGCTGAATTATTGCTGGATTTTTGGAGAAAGAAAGAAAGCAAGAAAGAAAGAAAGCAAGAAAGAAAGAAAGCAATGATTATAAGGCCAAATGTTTATAAAAACTGAACAGTCGCATACAAAAATATTCCATATTAGCAAATAAATATAAAGGGCCCATATCAAAGGACACAAAATAATTCATAACTCACGTTTACATAAATATTTTCTTTTCTAATCATTTGGAATCAATCAAGCTAATTTTGCTACAGACCCTTTGTGGCATATGCAAATCAGCTATGCTCTGATTGACTGTCCAATGTAGCAACTAACGCAAAAGGCAGTCCAGGCTGAAACACCCCATATCATTTGGGTTTCTGTATAATTGCTGACTAGGTGAATATAAGTAATTGCGTTGGTTTTTGTGACATCACAAAAACAATGAATCACAAGCAGGTTGTTTTGCAGCTTGAATTCTATATACGGATAATATTGGCTGATGTGAAAAACTTAACTTTTTCATTGGTTTTTTTTGTGCTGAACATATTACAGCATAACCACATTTAGAGTGGAACAAAGAACTGAGTTTCGAAATTATGCCTCTCTCAGGAACGAAAGACTGCATGCGTATCACTCTTTTGTTCTGGAGAGACTCCTCCTCCAGCAAATGTTTTATAGGTAGTGGTGAGGATCGTTCAAATACAAGTTAACTGTTAAAATGATGAGTATACCTCCTGCTGTACAGCTCCGACATGATGGTGCTGTGGTTTCTCCTGCTCTGGTTGCTTGAAAGTTTTCTAAGCCTAATGCATGCATTTCATGCTAAAGATCAACTCCTCTCTTGATTCCTGGAGGAACAATCTTCCTAAAAACAAGGAATACAGCACATCCCCAAAAAAGCTCATATAGATAAGAGTGCATATTTTCTAGATACACTGACTGCACTAAGGAATTGGAGCTGCTTTCAATATGGAAGCAGCTCCAATTCCTTAAAATGTTCCCCTCTCCCTAACATGGACATTAAAAAATAAAATACAGACAACATTTAATGCATAAATAAAGTGTATTTTAAATTCAGAATAAAAACCCAATGCAGATCTACAATCACTGTTAGGTCTACAGGATGTACTGAGAATCTCAAAGCCTCAGTTCCTCCTCCTCACCGAATAATGAGATTTCCTTTGGCTGAACGAATACTTGAAATCTGAAGAAAACTATTTTTTTAACACACACCACAACCAGCTAGCAAAAGCAACAAAGATAACAAGTCAAATCTACATGGCCTCAAAACTGTATTAAAATGGTCACAGCAGTTGTAAACATAAAGCCTGGCAAAATAAAGAATTCAGAATTTTTCCCTTCACCATGTTTTCTGTTTACTGTTTTGCCTTCATAATGAACATATTTGTTTGGGACTTTAATCAGGGAGTGAGATATTTGATTGGGGCACCGCCAGTGACCTTGACCTTGGTTGCCCCTTCAGAAGGTCTTTGACTGGAATCACAGAAATGACTCTGATTGGAGGCTCAGAGAGTCAATGACAATGGCCCCAAAAAAAATGTCTTTGATTGAGACCCCAGAAATAATTGATTGGTGTTCCACAAATTACAATCTCATCCTTTTATCTTGTCGTTACTGTGGTCGTAACCTTCACCATTGCCCTGCATCATGTGTCCAGTGTTGGGAATCTGCCCACCACACTCATACCCTTCACACATGAAAGCGAGTGTATGCTTCTGTGCAGTGAACCATCTCAGCTTGGAAATCATTGTGAACAGTTGCCAGGCTACTCCAGTGGCTAGTCATTAGTAATGCTTCATTTGGTTAGATGTGCGACAGTGTGGGGGTGTGGTGAGTAAGCAGGTGCATATGCTGGTAAGGTTGGGGTGACTGTCAACAAAAGGTCATCACAGCACTGACTGGACTTGTCGGAGTCCTCCTAAGCAAAAAGCAGCTTTTGCACTCAGCAGGAAATAAGTTGAATAATAGACCAGCACATCATGTTCCGCCTTGGTAAAGAAAGCCAAAGAAAAGAGTTTTTTTTGCCTTAAGTGTATTACACAGACATATTGTGCGGTTGTAGTGGGCGGCATGTGGTAGTCTGTGTTCCTTCACTCCAGCTGCTTCTTGATAAGCCCCAAATTAGTGCCTAAAAAAGAGGGACAGTGTGCCATTCTTTACAGATGGCCAAATTTGCAGTACCCACAAAACAAGAAGCTTGTTCAGCCGATCCAGCGTAAATCAGCAAAAGAGTGACCCTTCTTAATGTGTTACAGTAAAAGATTAACATTTTTATGGATAACTTGAAATGTCTTGAAACAATAATGTCAGATATAAGAATAATACAAAATTAAATTGAAGTAGTACAGCTTATTCATGCACAAATGGTGTATACGTCAATGCATTTTTTCAGGGCTGATATTGTTGCTATTTGGATTATATAACCAAGAGAACGTCCCACTGTGGAAGAGAGTAACTCCAGGCTGTTCTCGAACTATTATTGACCTCAAATTGTAGAAGTGTGTTACTCTATCCTAATGGGCCATCTCAGAGAAGCAGGCGATGGTCAACAAACCAGCCTACTGAGTAACTGCACTCTAGAGAAGCTAATTTGATCAAAGAGTACTTTAACATACCTTATCATTATGTAGATATATATATATTCATGCCTTCGTCACATTTTGTTTCCAAGCCACATATGTAGCCTAAATTACAATTTGTTACATCTGCAAAGGCCTTTAGAAAGACCTAAAATAGCTGGTCTAGTTCCTCCTGATAGAGAACCACTATGAACACCATTATTTTTCCATACAGGTTTAAAAAGAAAAGGCGCCTAAAATCATGCTTGTGGGAGAACATTCAACTTTTGGACAAGAAAAAGGCTCAATGCAAAACGTACAAGATGAAAGACAAGTCCTTCATCATCTTAAAGCATAGTGATAATGCTCTGATGCTAAAACCAGGAGCTCTATGGCTCGGAGCCTCAGACTCTGTTTATTTGGTAAGTTCTAGCAACGGATCTCGTCACGTTCAGCTGGGCTTGTAGCTCCAAATCCCCTCAGTCGTCTACTAAACTCTCTGTATCTGTGCCTTAGTATAACTCTACTACTGCAGTTAGAATCAGAAAATTAGAAAGAAAAATTAATACAATTAAACAAATAAAAGCATCTACATGATTAAAATGGCATGTCAATGACAGGCAACAATTAGGGAGCACAACCAGGTGGGGCTGAACTTACAATTCATTCACAGATGCCAACTACTGGATTTAATTTGAACAGTGGCAACTAATATACTTAAAGTGTTTTATGTGCTTTAGTTATTTTGATTTATTACGATTTTTAGTTTAGTATTCAGATTCTCCAGATCAGTCATTATTGCTGTCCTATAACTACAAACAGGAGGGCCACTCACACTGGCTTCCCCAACGATTTCAGAACAGGAGATCACAAGACACAACGAAAAATGCCTGCTCTGCATTGTCTACAGAATTTTTGCTGATGCTGAATAAACTGGGGATGCACAAATAGATAATCTGGAATCATATAAGTATTGGCAGATAAGCACTTGAAAAAATGATTGAACATATGACGAGTGCTAGAGTCGACTGCTATGTTAACCCAACATTGCAATACCTGGACATTATTCATTTTATTGCATTTGTAACACAAAAGAAATAATGTACAGCACATTTCTAACACTGTTAGATTTATATTTTCTATATGCTTCTTGTAAGTCTTGTAAGCAGCCAGGTGGGCCTCCATGGATCCGACTAGTTTGGCCGGTACATTCCATAGATGCTTGATTAAACTGAGATCTGGGGAATTTGGAGGCAATGTCAATACCTTGAACTTTTTGTCATGTTCCTCAAAGCGTTCCTGAACAATGTTTGGAGAGCATATTATCCTAGTGAAAGAGGCTAATTAGGTAACACTGTCGCCCTAAAGGGGTCTGCAGAAAATGTTTAGGTAGCTGATACACATCATGCAAGACCCAAGTTCCCCAGGAGAACACTGTACAGAGAATCACACTGCCTCCACTGTCCCACAGTGCATCCTGGTGCCATCTCTTCTCCAGGTAAGCAATGCACATGCTACCAGTCACCCACATGATGCAGAAGAAAACGTGATTCATGAGACGAGGCCGTCTTCTTATTTTGTGCTATAGTTCTCAACTATCAAGGCTGCTTAGATAATTATGCTTGCAGCTGTGAACCAACTGGTTGAGCGCTAAATGTTATCAGATAAAGCAGGAAGCAGCAAACAGCCTTGTCAAAAATACAAATCTATTTAAAAAGTTCGTGCAGAAGCTGGATGAAATAATTGGAGAAAACTGAGCAGTGAGGCTTTCTCAGAGTAGAAAGTCACAGTGTGTGAACGTGGG
Organism: Hemigrammopetersius urotaenia; assembly: GCA_037974485.1. Taxonomy (NCBI): domain Eukaryota; kingdom Metazoa; phylum Chordata; class Actinopteri; order Characiformes; family Alestidae; genus Hemigrammopetersius; species Hemigrammopetersius urotaenia. The sequence goes on from JBBPDC010150757.1 coordinate 5,069, forward strand.
AGGGTGAAAGGAACTCCGATTATGTCATCAATCTGTTGAGGTCATGCTTAATTGGGCTGCTCGCAGACGTGTATTTTCAGTTCATCTCCTGCAATCTGCCACTTGCGCACAATGGGTGCACTCTGCGTTATACTTACGTAGATGAGGACTGACCTTGTGGCATAAATCATATGTAGAATATGAATGCTACTTCTTAAAAGAATCCAATAATAATTTAGGTTTTGCCACATGAGATATCAAGGATCCATTACACAACTCTCAGAGAACCTTCCAGAGGAACAGAGCCTTTTACAGTAACAAGTTGTCACAGAGTCCCCATCATTATAGACTAGGCCATGAATGAATGATGAGAGAAATGAACATAAAAGCAAAGAGATGAGACAAAAACTATTATTCATCTTTGCACTGAATTTCAATTCTTTAAAGAATCCTAAGACGATGGTAATGATTAAAGACTACAGCTACAGAAACAGTCACCTCTTAAATCGTGTACCTTCAGAATAAAAAAAGTTCAGATGCTTTAAATCGCTGTCCCACTGCAAAAAAAAAAAGTATGTTTTTTATTCCTCAGAGAGGCCTTTAATAGCTTTCGCTCCCAGACATCCACTCTCAGACGCAGTCTCACTGCGTGATCCCTCAGCCTTTCATCTGGAGGGTCAATGTTGCATAATGTACACAAACTTGCCTCGCGTTTTAAGCGGAGCATGGTGCCTCCAAAAATAGGGGGAAGAAAAGAAAATCTGGGGAATCAAAGATTATATTACACAGTACAGTTTTGGTTTAAAGCATTTTACACTTAACATTTATTTACTATGTTTGCTCTAAATTTAACCCCGTAAACTCGGTTACTGTGTTTACAAAAAAAGGTTCAGTGATTTCCAGCAATGGTATGCAACCAACAGCAGCATGCAGCTGTGTAAACATCGTCACGGCATTAACAGTACTGGAACAGCAGTTCAATTGTTCAATAGAGGCAAACGTGTTTTATCCTAAATTTCATCCTAAAATTACCTTTAAATGCACTTATGTATCTGATGGATTTTTGTTGCATTTCATTAGAGTTGTGTACGAGCAAACCTGGATTTTAACTACTTATTAAACTGTTGAATACTTGACTTTCGTGGAAACAGCAGAGGACACAACACTATAAAGAGGAGCATAGTACGGCTACCATGCAGCAATAGCTAACAACCTGTAGGTAAACAAGCTAGCAAGATAAGTTGACTAGATAATGTTAGCATACAGACAACAACACTCTGAACTATTAAGCAGTGTTGATCTTAAATGTTGTATGGTATGAGCAGCTTAAAATGATCCTATTTTGAGAAAAATTATTGTACACACGCAATTTCCATTCTGATATTGCTCAGAAAATTTATATAACACATATTACATATCAATAACACATATCATAGACTGTGCATATGGCTGTGCATAGACATTATGATATGGACTTCTGTGCTGGGACCAGACATACTCCTGATGTTTTTTACACTTGGCATGATTTTTCAGAACTGTGATCTCTGCTACCATTCGCACGTTGCAACAGTGACAGAAATATTTACTGTTCGTGCAGCTACAGGCTTTAAACCCGCAGTAAAACTGTGTGGGGGTCTTTCTCATAATTGTTTACTTTGTGTGTCACCACGTTACATCGTTCGTTGATTGTCTGTAAAGGCACGTGAGACAACTGCGCATAAACAAGCCAAGTATGTCTGCACATCCCGATGAAAATAGAGATCTGCACCTTGTTGTGCTACTGAAATAACTGAAATGAAGCGGTAAAATAAAATAGAGGTAAAATTATCATACAAATATGATCAATATCGTATGTCTGGCAACACTGCTACTAAGCCAAATGGTGCAGCAAAAGAATTTTACAGGTCCCTTTAAATTACATTCTAGCTACAGTACTTCACAAAAAAAACTTGTCTTTTGATGGGGGGACTTTAATTTTGAAATCATTTTATATATTACCCTGTCACATATACTAAAAACAAAACTTGTTGATTACAATAAATAAAGATTAGGCTCCACTTTATTTAGGTAGTACACTTTAATATAACAAATATATCAAATCTTCAATAACTCAAAACCAGGATAATAACCAGGACCCTAGCACTGTTGAGAATCAGATGGGTTTCACCAGACTGAACTAACTGAACATTTATAGAGAATCTATAGTGTACTATTCACATAGCATCAGACCAAAATGTATTATGTAAATTTAAAGATGCTCCTGAATATTTGGACTTTAAATTAATCCCACCACAGACAGTAACCACCCAGTAAAACTGACAGGATTAATTTAGAGGGATCAGAAACTTCTAAGGCTCCCTTAGAAGTAATTTGATCTGACAGTAACAGTCCTGTTGCATGTCCAGTGAGACTCCTCTCTACTGAAACTACAATAGTATTCTGACAAAAGTCAAATTGAAATGTAAAGAACAGAAGATCTCAGCAGCACTTTAATTGAACCCCGCTGCATAATACTGATTTAACTGTGCATAAAAATGTCACGCAAGATGTGATATACTGTCATGTATTGTCATGACAGATTATATGCTTGAATTTCAGTATCATGTTACCACCATCAGTTACTGTCATAACAGATACTACAGTGTTTGATGTCATGGGTTTAAACTAGTATGACACGAGCTGTCATCAAACATTCTGGCATCTGTCAATTATCTACGACATATTAATGTAATCTGTCATGACACCTTGTAACAGCATATGACGTTTAGCATAGGTTGTTTAGCATTTGTTTCATGGCAGGGTTTTGTCAGTGATATATAACAAAGTGTTTCCAAATACCCCAACTAAACACCCTTCAACAAACGCCAGCCAGACACCCTTAATTCTGCTGATGGAATAGCTGCTGCGTGCAGGAACACACGTCACCATTTCCTCTCTCTGCCCTCGCAGCCTTGCGTGTTTCATTAATTCAGATATTGCATTATCTTTCACCTACAGAAAATAACAAGTCTCTGCATTCAGTGTGTCAACACCCCATATGCTTTTTCATCTCCCAATGAATTATGCATGGAGAGTATCACACACGCCACCAGTTATTGCATGGAATAATGAGAAATGTTTATGAGACATCCTATCAGACACATTCTATAAGAGACTGTAAAACACATGACATACACGAGTCCATTTAAAAAATCTCTACCATCACATTTCCACTAAAATAAATAGGGTGTTATTCTGGCAACTTGAACATCCTCCGAGGCGCTCTGCCAAATGCAAATACAGATAAATGTTTGAAATGAAGGAGATATTTTTTGTTGCTTAGCTCTTGGCTATAATCAAATTTCCAAATTGAACATGTTTTTGTTGCCGTGTCAAGCTGTCATGTTCCTTTTTTTAGCATAATGACCATGAAATCAGGGGAGAAAAGCACTGGGCTTGCTGAGCGTCTCCAACCAACACACTCCAGCAAAACAAAAGCAGATGACAAGCAAGGGGCTTGGCTTTAAAAATACAACCGGACAGAGGTGCACAGGATATGAGTGCACACATAGATCAGCTGGCTAAGGCGTTAACAACAGGGAGATGCACAGACCAGTCCTCAGGCTCATTTCCGTCTCATTCTCTGAAAACCTGTTGGCTTCGCTGAGGTTTCCATGACAAATATCCTTTAATCCTAATATGAGATGCTGAATACAAAAGAGGAAATAAATCATCACTTACCTTGCTTAATGCAACGTTGGACATTCATACACATGTTCGAACATGATTGGGGTAGGTTGTAAGTGTAGGGTTTAATTGCATTGTGAAGACCAATTTAAATGAGCTTTAAAGCACAAACCAAAAGTTAGATGCCGATGTCCATCACTAGATTCACAAATTTACATTTCTACTTAGCCCAAAGCAGCCAAATCTACACCATTTCTACTTACCCCAAAAGCAACCATTCAGCCGAGAAATTTGTGTGCCTTTGGAGCTAATGTAATGAACCTTTTAACTAGCCATAAGTTAGCAGGCCTCAATTACGGCTCAGACAGAAAACAATTTCACTGTATTGCATACACTTATTGATAGAAATGGAGTATGGACAAGATTTAAAAAAAAAAAAAAGTATGGACAAGATAAATGCATCGAGATAGCAGGTATGCTATTTGTTTGGCCATTTTTATGGTATTTTATACTGCATCAGAAACCGCATAATCAAGTCTTCAGCATTTGACATTACTTAACTGGCCATGACTTGATGAAAGCGTGCAAAGATTTTACCATTTAGTTTGCACAGTGGCATTTGGAGAAAACATAAAGAGAGATTAGAGGAAAATTTAATCTCATTTGCCAAGAAAGAGGAGAAGGTGAATGTTTCAACAAGACAAGAACCCCAAATGAAAAGCAAAACCAATCAAGACAAAAAAGATGTTTTAAAGGTGCTCTCGTGGCCTCAACAGTCACCAATTGAAATGTAGGGATTCCAATTACATTCAAGGAATTTGAAAATGCAAGACCGTTGTGTACTCGATCAAAAAAGGGCCACTGTTTTTATGGTTAAATTCTTTTAACATGTTTAAAACATATCTTTGTCAAAAACATTAAGTGTACATAAAACTGCTATGAGTAGATATATGCACTGGAAGTATATTAAATGAATATCTGATTCCCTTCACTGTGTAAGCTTTCATGACTTCTTTGCTACTTTAGCTCCAATGCAAAGCTAAAGACATTACTTCCCAACACTCCATATGTACTTGTTGATGAAATACAATTGATGTAAGGGCAAAATTGGGTAAATCGGATTTTCCTAAGGGAGGTTAAGTAACTCTGGTGGATACTGTTCAGAAACAGCCAGCAGGCAGCACTGTACTGTTCACACTCATGCTAGTTGATGCAGACAGCACTGCAGGGAAAATGGACAGCACTAGAGACTTAACAATACAAACAATACACTAAAAACAGGCATTTTCTACTATTGTAGGGACACAATAACTGGACCTATTTCCAGCAGATTACCCAAATTGGCAGGGAGGGTTCATTCTCCATGTATAAGTTCAGGTCTGGGTGGCAGCAATCTGTCATGTAGGGAAACAGTCAAACGTGTTGATATAAATTGTCCCTCGCTTTTGTCCTGCTTCTTTCATTTCCAGAGATGCTTTACGGCTATTGACAGAGCAAATGCCACTGGCAGCCCTTTACTCTCACCCTATCTCCTGCACAACACACCTGTGTATGCACACACAAACACACACACACAAACACGTACATTCATTACAACCTGTCAGAGTGATCTGGATGGTGCTGACTCCTTTGCTCTGTCGTAATTACAGGGGTTACCCGGTCTCGCTGTACTGCTGATAGATCACTCACAGCCATTATATAAATGCTGTTTCCCATCAACACGGGCACTTTGATGCAGGTTGTGGAGATGAGTCACCGCAGCAACTCTTAATACACACCTCACACTCCGATTCGCTCTGTTCAGCAATCAAGTCGCACTTGCAAATCCAAGCACCACTGTTCAACACCCAAAGTAGAAACACGGGTCATGCCGGGCTGATTTTCAAACAAATTTGCCCCTGTTGACAGTAACACAAGGTATCCAGATCTCATGCAAACTGACATTTTACCAGATTATCCCGTGTTTTGGATGCACAATCTATAGCCCACAGTCCTATCATGCTTGTCTTCATTACTGCATCATAAAGGTATCCAATATACATGCTTGTACATGATATATATGATCATTCTGTGTTATGGGGGCATGCTGATTGACACACAATGTTGGTGTTTTGCGTAAAAAGTCAACAAGCAATGACAGTAGAACTAAACGAAAGTTAACAATGTGTCAAGATATTTCTTGCTTTTCCCTGGAACATAAACATGGGACACATTGTCACCCACCAGTTTTGGAAATACTGACCAATCAAGGTTTTTGGATGAGGATCTGGTTTGTGAGCATAAACTAAAAGTGTGTCCTGGGAATACTTGTATCATGGGGGCTTTGATGACTAGGGGTAAGAATGACTAGGGGTAAAACAATCTGTGAAATCTGTCATTATGTGTGGTAAATCCTGCAGTATAGGCCAGCCTTTCCTTGAGCAGAATGGATCTAGTCTTCTTCACCTGCTTTTAAAGTGAACGTTAAAAAGGAAAACAGCGCAATGTGTCTGTTACTTGTGCTACTTGTCCCAACATACATGATGAACATATATGAATATTTAAAGCAAGTTCATATGTGTTAATCAGAACCAGTGATACATTTAACACAGTGACTTTGAGTTTAAGGCAGGTTATGTTCACAAAGCTTCACTTTGACACCAACATAAACTCTCTGTGACAATTGAAATAAACCTACATAAATGTTTATCAAGGTGTATTCCATCTATCTATTCTATGCTCTTCCTAATTTTTTTTTTTAGCTCAGCCAAATTGCACTATTTGCTAGTCCGCTTCATGCCCACCTTATTGAAACAGCGCTCAACCAACAATAGCTTGGTTGTACAGTTCTGTAACTTGCAAAATAGCAAAAAATCGACAGTTACAAATGAATATAAAATCCGTGATAAAATCTAAATCTTTGTTTTACTGTAAACATTTTTTTTATATTTTTGCCATATCGTCCTCTCCTACCTTCAATTGTCATTCAGCTTTAATCAGTTTTGGTGTCATTTCTCGTCAGAAAATGTAATGACAACTGGTGCTTGTTGGAATTGTTCTCGAAGATGTATATACATATTTTGCATTTAAAACACACAAATACTCTAATACCGTGTGTGATTTGTTAAAGTTTTCTTGACAGGATTTTATAGCTGTATGAACCAGATTATAGTTTACAACATTACACAGAATATCAATGTAACACTACACACTACACACTATTACTCCCATGCATACTGCCACTTAAGTGCATCCCTGTAAGGCAAATGTTTTGCATGTTGAGAGGCAGGATGGCTCTGTGAAATCACTGGTGTCATCTGAGGTGTGTGTGTGTGTGTGTGTGTGTGTGTATCTGTGTACGTGTGTTAGAGCCAAGGCACTGTAGACCTTATTAATGAGATGAGAAAATAGAGCTGTCATGCTTGCAGAGTGTTAATACATAAAAATATAATGTTCTTCTTGTAATGATATATAATGATAATAATTAGCAAGTATTTGTCTAATATAAAATTTGTTAAAATACTGGCGGTCGATTGTGGCTCATTGTTCCTATCCAATTGAACCCAAGGGGAAAATAAATTGAATCTTTTTTGCGGCCTCCTCACGATTCTAGTTAACAGCTAGTGGGCGAACAATTTCAGTGAGACATCGTTTCTCACACTGCAGCTTGAAAAGAGCTGTTGAAAAAAGGGCAGCCTTGGGGTTGGTGGAGGGGTTCGTGTCATTGCTGCTTTAGTGTGAGCCCGAGTCAAAGTCCCATTAGGTGAAAACAATGAGCAGGACAGGATGAATCATCTCCACCTCGGCCTGACCACTGAGGCTGGCTGAACCGTCACTCACACACTTTGCCAAGGCTAAAGAAAAGAGGGCAGATTAATTTTCCCTTCTCTTGTTTTCTCATTCGGGTCTAATGAATGTGACAGCATCACACTACGCTTCGTTGGCAGTCTTGAGCCGCATAATGAATAATCAGCTAATGCAGAGAGGAGTTTCCAGTCCATTCTGCAGCAGCCAGTGGGGCGTCCCACCCTGGTTAGCTCCCCAAACACACGCTGCCTGGAATAAACATCAATTATTCACGGCATGCCAAGAACACAGCTCATTCGTAATGCAACAAACGGCACAAACCTCCCGCAGGTGTGGTGGCAAAACTCCTGTAAGGGTCTTGGCAGACTCAAGTTTCAGATACTGCCCATTATAAGTCTGGGGACGTTCCATTTTCTGGGTTACCGTTCAATTAACCCTGTAAAGTCCCAGGCTTATTGCATCCTAAGACTACCATTCAGCCACTGAGTTTAAGGGTTTTACAACTAACCATGACCAGAACTGGAAATTTGCACAATATACATCAATCAATATTAGTGACTTATTTGCCTGTTGTATAATAAAATGCGCCCTGCTCTAGCCAAAGAACCCATTTTAGCTCTACAGCAAAATCATATTCAGTCAAAAAAAAATCACAGTTGGTGCATCTCTAAACATATTCAAAGGTGTAGCTTCCATAAAGCAAGCATGTGTTTATAATTTGGTTGTATTTCGCTTCAATACACAGCTTCTTGATCCTCAAAATGTCCCCATTGGCATGAAGAGAATACAATATGATCTGACAATATTAACTTAAATAGACTCTAGTCGTTCAAAGGTGTTATAGTTTTGAGTGCTGATGACTGGGGCATGACTTCAGTCTTGCAGAAAGATCTAAATAACGTTGTCATTATTGAGCTATATATTACATTTCTATTCAATATGAAGTTATTGCAAAGTAAGAAAAAACATGATCATTTGCAGGGCTGAGCATTTCTCACATGTGTCTGATAGAACTGAGCCAGATAAGCATTTGCCATCTGAGCTAATGCATGCCAGAGTGAAGATCAACAGCCAGCAGAGTGCTCTTTGCTGCCGCGCTGCTGCGAAATCGCAATCAAGGAGATTAAAAGAGGCAATAATGGCATGAAACATTATGATGATACATGTTCTGCATAGGCAGAGATTGAGTGATATGCCACTGATGTTACTCATACTGTGGCAGAGCTACACAAGCTTTTTATCCAAATGAAAAGTAATGGTATTCACTTTTCCTGCTCAGAGTTTACCATTTTGCAAGCAGCCTCAAGATAAATATGCACTATTTATAATAATAAATGTTTAAAATGCTTTTCCTCTTATGTCAGTAGGCATCAGCTACTTTGCACGCTCCTGCCTCCCAAATCCTGTTACTGAGTTACCAGAGCTACGTGGATGAAGAAACCAACACATAATGAAAGCTTATGTATTTAACATTGAGCTGAAATGAAGAAACAGTGAGAGAAAATTGCGACCCATTCGCCTTAAACAACGTTGAGTTGTTAAGTAATCTCAACTAGGCTTACTAATGTGTTATGTTCTATCATGTATGACATACTGTTAACTATCAAAACATACACAAGCCAATTTGATATTACTGTCCTACATTTGGGATAAGGCTGTGCAGTACAAGCATTTTTTTGGCCAAACCATTGCTTTATAACTTAAAGGTGGGTCTGTCTCAAGGGCTAGACTATAAAAGTACAAAGCTCCCCTGCCAACCAGAGAGAAATAAAGCTCCCCTTGCATTCATCTCCATTTATTAGTGCCGCCTCCTCCACCCAGCCTTGGCAATCTCATTATTCAGGCCAATCAGAGAAAAGCTCTTTACTGTAGTTTATCACTGTGTCAAGAAGAGCAAGCAGCTAAAAATGTCCTTTTCAGTGTTTATGGGTGTTCTGCTCTCAGGTTTTGGATTAGGTCCTTTATGTGCAGGTTAAAACTGTTATATACGCTTTGCCAAGCCACCAGTACATATGGGCTGAAAAGTGTGTTTGGCATCGCCTCTGTTTTGCTATGGCTACTAGGATTGTTACGACATCAAAATTTTGAGTTTGATACCGAAGCTACGGTATTCAATATCAAAAGAGTATAACAGTATACACTGGTAAAAGAAATCAGGACACACACCTTATGCTAAAGCATAAGGACACACACATGCTGAATGAATGTATTTCTGTCCATCTAAATCGATTCAGTGGGCAGTTAGCTGTAGAATGACCACAGTGTCAACACATACAATTTGCAGAAAGAATAGAAGGGATTAACATTTTGAGTACTGGATAATACAAATATATTGTTTTGTTGCAGTTCATTTCAGAAGCTGTATTTTTAATTTGTAAAAAAAACCCCACAGTGTTGGTGGCTTGCCGTCTCAAAAAGTAATTAACCGTTAATGCTAAAGGCTCTTTTGAGCCTGTCTGCCCATTACCATCTCTGTTACAAAAAATCATTCAAAATAATTGAATTCAGCTTACTCATTATGAACACTAATATATTCCGTTTTAATGATATAAGCTGGAGACTGAACCGCACCAAGGACAATCCACCTTTGGTCTCTGATTATATTCCAGTTAAAAGAAAAAGGGGGGCATGTTAACAGCAATAGAAGTGAATTAGCTCCAATAAAGTGACTCAGAACTAACACCGCTTTCAGTGGAGGGGGCACACAACAAACCTAACTGACGGAGCTAAACAAATGCAGCCATGCAGTTCCTCAGTCGCTTTTAAATACAAATAGAACACCATCAAATGCCAATGAACAGAAAGACCATCTCAATCTTCTGAGAAGCATGATGGCGAGATCAATCCAACAACCTACTGTTTAGTTCAATCCAACAACCTACTGTCTAGTTCAATCCAACAACCTACTGTCTAGTTCAATCCAACAACCTACTGTCTAGTTCAATCCAACAGCCTACTGTCTAGCTCTAAAACACGGATTTGCTTTTACCTCTACAGCCACCTCTTTCTGTGAACCTCCTTACAAATGGAACTTTTACAAATAAAGGTGCCAAAAAGGTTCTGTAGCGCAGAAACCGGTAAAAGATCATAGCACTTTTCAGCCAAGCTATTTACTATCCAAAGGACCTAAGAAAAACCTCTGTAGGGGAAGGTGTTTAAAATTAAAAAGGGGCACACAGATCAACAGCACCAATTACAGCACAAAAATCTTGATGGTTAGCAATATCCGTCCCACTGAAGACATTTCAACTGAAAGGCCTTCATAGGAACAGTGTAATTTTTACTGATAGGTTCATCTGAAGGATGTGAATGAACAAATGAACAAACAATGAACTCAGAGCATAACTGAGTTAAGCCTGCTGCCTGTGATAAGCCTTATCATGTAAGGTATGGTGACAGGAAAAGCAGAAGAAAGGGCTTCTGTTTGATAAAGTCATTTAAATTAGATTATGTCAACAAAAAATGACAGCAAAACAAAGAGAAGTCTCTGCTGGTCTACAAGGCTTTCCCTGGATTTGCTGCATAGAGCGCTAAATGAAAGCCAGAGTGGTGAAAGCAATTTGTGTGTTACATTAACGCCCATCTGAGAAAGCCCTTGCTTCATGACCTCTTAATCAGTCAAACTGACATTACCAGTTAAACAGCAAAAGAGACAACTCCCCTTTGAGCCATCATTTTTGTTTGTTGAAGGAAATAGACAGAAACTGGATTTGGGAGAGAACAATACATTTAAAGATTACCACAGAAATCCTTTGTGTTACCAATACACTAATAAGAACAAAGGATACACAACATTACTAAACTCGGATATTGGACGATGCCGATATCGTGAAAAATGCTAAACATCGGCCCAATATATAAGCTGCCTGATATATCGGTCGACCGCTACTTCAGAGGATTACAAACCTTGTACTAACTTCTAAATAGATCGTCTCCAATTGAAGTGCCTGCTTGGGTAGAACTGGGGTGTGAACATGTCTGTGCACTGGGATATATTTCTGCACTGTTACAATACTGAAAATCATCTATTCCCAGTTAAATTACCATACAGTGTAATTGATTGATTAAACAGGCAAGTGGTTAATTTGAGGCACGGCCAACTTGCAAGTGTGTGATATGGAGCCTACTCCTATCAGCCATTATATAAAAATCATCAAACCCAAGGATTCCCAGCAGAACACTACCCAGAACATTGTCTCCACTGCCTCACCATAGTCCCATAGTGCGTTGGGGAGCCATTACTCGCACACACCCAACTGTCCACATGATATAGAAGAAAACATGATCCATCAGACCAGGCCCACATTTTTCCACTGCTCCGTGATCCAGTTATGGTACTCATGTGACTATCGTAGGAGATTCCGGTCATCGCCGGGGTCAACATGGGCAGTTATATAGCGATCTATGATGCACTGTCCCTTCTGACCCCTTTCTTTCAGAGCCAGTATGAACCTTTTCATCAGTTTACATTGACCACACAAGCTGGTCTTCAACCCCCATGCACGAGTGCCCGCTACCCTGCTGCCAGTTCACCTTGCCCTGCTGTTCTGAAGATGCTCTGATCAACTTGCCTGAGTCCAGACACTCACCCTTTCTTCCTGCTTCCAACACATCGACTTCTAGAACTGACTGTTCACTGCTGTCTAATATATCCCACCCCAATAGGTGCCAGGGTAAAGAACTCAATAGTGTTATTCACTTCACCTATCAGTGAGTTTAATGTTGTGGCTGATGAGTGTATGTGCAGCTCCTCCAGCTCCAGCACCCCTGACAGAAACGCAGTGCCAGCAGGGCAGGCTGTTTAGATGCTTCAGCCACGCACAGCACACCTCAGCTCAGCAATCAAGCGCGAAATGAAGTCTTTTCACCACCATACATTATTAATGAGCAAATTAAATAATTGACCCGTGTGTGGGTGGGATGCCAGTTTCGTGAAATTTTGTAACAGCTTTATAAGACTGCTGAATGGGTGAATGAAGGGCAAATGGTTGAGAAAACATAGTTTGGCTTTATTTCTAGGGAGCCTAATTTTGTTTTTCCTCACCAATTGTAAATTAATACTAGTTTTTGGTGATAAACGGTGAGTTGGCCTTTTTAATATCTAATAATATTAGTATTTAATATTTACCTCCTAGAAGAAGGGAATGCAGTTCAGGTTAGGTTGGACATACAGACGAATTTACTTGGCAGTCTTTACTCTATTTGCATTCTAAGCCGCTGAATTTGGTTAGACTATCTTTTACTTTTGACCTGTTTACAATGTTTTACTGAGCAGAATAAGCAATTAGCAATGACATTCAATCTATTTGGGTCTAACAGTTAAATTAGCATGAGGAGGAAAAATGTTACAGAACTTGTTGGACTTGATCCAAGTCAATGGTTCTCAAACTGGTGTTCAGGAACCCCTAGACAGTTTACATTTTTCCTCTAATTCAACTTGGACATGGATAAATGTGGACTGCCTGGAGGTGGACAGACAGGGTCCCTTGAGAATCACTGATCTATGTGACGAGGCTGTGTGTACCTTAGATGAATAGCATGCAGTACACATTTAAACCTATTCTATTATTTAATACGTTCATTCAAAATTACAATGGGGTTTTCTGTTGTTTGGTTAAAAAAATATTAGTACCCTGTAACTAAAAAGAGACTTTATGATACCGAGGGAAATGATGAACTCTCCTTTCTTTAGGCTGAGGGTTCAGTCGGCTTGAAAAAATCAGATAAGAATTAAGCCTAGTCCTGAACTACATTCCTATTCAAAGCAGAATCTCCATTGACATTGCTGGGCCGCCCAGGATTAGGCTTAATCCCTATATGGGGAACAGACCCATATTGAGAAGTTCTGAATCTATTTTAATACATCATACATAGACAAAAAGATATTCATATTGTCATTTCATACAAAGCCTAAAACTAGACGCAAATCATTTTTGACAGGTAATTCTCAATGATATTCAAAATTAAGACCAAAATTATACTTTAAACCGGTGGCTAGTGTATTTGTTTTTTAGGGTAGCTAACTGCAAGATTTTTGTAGGTTTTACTACAGAAATGGCACTTAAGATACCCACAACTCACCCAGTATAAGGCAAAAAGTGCTGCCGAGTCCCATGGCGGATGAAAGGAGGAAAGAATTTTGTCCGGTTTTCTTCTGAAAACGAGTTATCTTTCATCAGCAGCAGAGATAAACGACCGTTAAAAGTCTGTTATTGTCCTCGCGTGCTAAAAAACTCCCGCCATTTCCTCCAAATTCGGATCAAAACTGGGGAAAAAGAGTCCGAGAGTGGAAATAAATGAAAAACGTGTCCACACACACATAAAGACACAAACACACACATACACACACACACACAGAGCCCTGACAGGAGAGCAACGAGAAGCTCGGGAGTCGGAGCGTTGTGAGCGCGAGAGACCGCGTGCATGTCAGTGTGTGCAGGGAGACCCTCACCACGCCCCCTCAATCGCATACGCCCCGCCTCTCCCTTCCCAAACCCGCCCCCTAGGCGTGTCGAGGATCTCCGGCCATGTACGAGTATCTCTGCGTCCACGCCCACTTGCATCACCACGCCTCCTCTATCACCGTCCCTCCGCACCCCAAAGAAAAATTCCTGTTCGAATTTTCTGCTCCACATTAAACTCACAGGTGCCAGAACGGCAACAGCATTTGAGCTGGAACTGACGCGCACGCACACACACACACATACATACAAAGCAGTTTAACCCGTTTAATCCCAAATGTTTCCCTGCAAAATAAGTGATAGTGAAAATGTAGGTTTTTAAACAATTGTTGCCGATTGGAAACCACAGTCTAAACTTAAACAAATTCTTCCATTTGACCTATTTACACCCTCTATGTGGTACATGTGTAGGGAATGGGTAGGAAACCCCTAAACCCTCTGCGACCACTCACACGGCGCAGTTCTTGGGACCTTACATCAGCCCATTTTTCCTGCATCAAACACAAACCAAGAGCTGACTGTTCCCTAACTGCCTGATATATTTTCCACCTCTCAACAAGATCATAACTCACTTCCTGTTACTCACTTCACCTGTTATGGCTGCTCTCTCTCTTTCTCTATTTATATATAGCATACACACAAATATACATATGTATGATATACACATTTTATTATACACACACATCCAGTGTACACACACACGTACACTTTCTGCTGTCTGTTATGTAACAGATTATCCATCTTCTGGTCAGTGACTGGAAGTCTGGTCCTTCAGGTTTCATGTTGAAAATGGTCAGTCCTGGGTCTCCTGCCTGGAACAAGTGAGAACTTGAGCTCCCCCTGCTGGAGCCTGCAGCCTCCGAGGTCACTTTCTTTCCTTCATTTAAAAACCGTTAGTCTTAGAAAAATGAGAAAAAAATAATTGAATACAAAATTCTGAGTGAACCATTAGGTTTTGGGGAAAGTCATTTAATAAAGGGATAAAAGGGGAAAAATTGATTTTAGTGGAGGAATCCTGTAATTATTTTAGTATAAAAACATTTTCTGTAAATTCTGCTGCTTCTCCATTTCCCAACAACAGTTTGGATTCGTCCATCTCCCTCTCCGTTTCCTTCAGTTCCCTCGTCACGCCCTCCAGGTCCAGGCTGGAACATCTCAGCGAGAAGCTGTGGTTCTTCTTCTTCACCTCCAGTTAATTATCCCTCTCTATCAGCAGCTGTTTGGTCTCTTTGAGGCATTATTTGGTTCTTGCAAAACCTTGTGTTGTATTTGAAACTCACTTCTTTCTTTATGCTTTTGACTTGGAATGAATTTAAGTAAACCAAGTTTCTCCTGAATTTCTTCAAATGTTGATGGTAAAATAGTGGCATATCTGAACTAAATCGATTTTCTTTGGGGACTCTTTTGCTTCACACCCTGCATGTAGCCCTCCACCATGAATTGGTTCCGCCATAGCACCAAAAGCTTCTCAAAACTCTCTGGTGTCAACTGGCACAACCATAACCATTTCATGGATTAACTTTTAGAGGCAGACGTCTGGTTCCATTCACCATCAGTGAGAATTGTTTTGACCTGATTTCTCTGAAACGGAGCGATTCACCCCAATCCCATCCTGTTCATATCTCAGTTACTGAATCCTGTAAAGATACTGAAAGGTCAGATTCACTTTCACACCTTACATCCATTTGCCCTTTGCATTGATATCCATCCCCATTGTGACGCAAAGGGATTTTACATCTCTCCTATCGCCATATACACTCCTATTTATGACCAGTCCGGCCCAGCCTTGCTTGGGAAAGTGCAGGGCGGGCCTTGCTTGGGAATAACACCAGCCTTGTGTATCCTCTCCTGATGCTCAGGTGACTGGATCCATTTCATTTGTGCAATGACAGCTAGAGCATTTACGAGGTCACACAGTGATGTTGGACGAGAAGTTCTGGCTCTCAATCTCCATTCCAGTTCATCCTAAAGGCGCTGGATGGGGTTGAGGTCAGGACTCTGTGTGGCCAATCAAGTTCTTCCACACTGAACTCCTCCAGCATGTCTTTATGTAAGTCACTTTGTGAACTGGGACAGTTATGCTGAAATAGAAAAGCCTCTTCCCCAAACTGGGTCCACAAAGCATTGGTCTGCTGGAGCATTAAGATTGCCCTCCTCTCGGGGCAGTTAAGGCATTCGATTAGAAAGTCCGGGTTCGATTCCCAAGACCGCTAGGCACCTCTGAGGTACTCTGAGCAAGGTACCGTCCCCACACACTG